>CAUYLG010075557.1:0-47875 GCA_963573385.1 Cacajao melanocephalus
GAACTATGATCCCCTGTAGAAGGAGAGGCATTCTGATTTTGAGTATTCTCAGCCTTTTTATGCTGGTTTCTTCCCATCATTGTAAGTTTATCCACCTGTCGTTTGTAATTGCCAACTTTCAAATTAGCTCTCTGAGTGGACGTCCAACTTGTTGATTCCCAGCACCAAAATGCGCGGACTAAAACAGCGGCATTAAGATTCGTGGTGCTTTTCTGCCCGGGAATCTCCGGTCTGGCTTCCCTCTTGAATCCCTTTTGCAATCAGGTAAATAGGCGACTCTGCCTTCCCGAAGTTCCAAACGTCGACCAAAAGGGTAGTCAGTCCCGTTTACTCTGCACCGAGAATCAACGCACCAGGGCGCCGGCAAAACCGCCACGCCAGCTGCAAGAGTCGCACTGGTGACCTGTGGGGCTCCTCTGCTGGGAATCTCCTCGTCCCGTAGGCAACAAAAATTCATCTGTAAGTGTGGCGTCCTCTTTTTCTGTGCGCTTTCTCTGGGAGCTACAATCCTGAGCTGCTAGCAGTCAGCCGTCTTGGATCTCTCTCGTTCTTTCCATTTTTAAGTCTAGAGCAAGGGGCAGGGAAGAATGGGGCAGCCAGGAATGAAATTATAGTTAGGTTTGCCTATCCTAAGTTGGGGCTGGGGATTGTAGAGCTATAATTTAAGTGTTCAGTTATAGCTGACTTTTATCATAATTATAAACTCAATGGAATTGTTTTATTAATATTCTGGGCTTGCTCATATAGTCACCATTACACACTTGCACCTCCTGCTGTTTTGATGGCAGAGACACACAGGACCAACAGCTCAAACAAGACATATATTTTATTTGTATATTTGAATACTGCCTGTTAACAAAGCAGAGCTTTATAGGTGGTTCACAGAGGTTAATCTGCCCATTTACTGCCAAGTACACTGCTCCTTTAATCTGTGCAATACTATAATAAAGTAATGGTTGTTCCCTGGCAAATCAGTGAGTTTCTTTAATCTCAATAAGGCATGGTGACTGCACTAAGCCCATAAGTAATTATCCTGATACTAATTTTGACTTTATTCAGTATAAGGAAGCAATTTCTCTCATTTAAAAAATCAATTGAACATGGTGAAAAGGAAAGTGAGTTTTGGGATTTGAATTTGTGTTTAGTTTAATAAGTTTTTTTGTATAACATAAATGGAATGAGAAAGTGTCCCATTTTCAAGTGGCTTACTACTAAATACTTTGCTCTCTAAATTTGTCTGTCTTTGTAATTGTTTTATTCTGCTAGGAAATACCATTGGGGACCTATTCCTTTTCCCCAGTCCTTAGTTTTTTCATTTGTGTGCAAAATATACTGAGTTTGCCCCCACCTGGAAGAAACAGTTGCCATTTTAAAACACTAGCACTTTCTTTCCACAATTTATATGATAGTGATTACTCTCTATACCTTGTACTAATCTCAAACAAACGGAGAGGCAGAAAGACAGACTAAAACATACATATACACATAAATTTAGAATATGGATAATTTTACCATCATGACACTTATTGAATGCAACATGGCTCAGTTGTTCAGCTCTGTTGACCAGAGCTATACACCCTAAACCATACATACTATACAGTATAAAATTAGTTTAGTAATGTGAAGATAATTGTCTCCATATGTCATTTAAACATAAACTCTGCTGCATTTAAATTGATTTATCAACTCTACTTGACTATAAACTCGTTGTCAGGAAGAGCCATGTTAGAGTTTTTGTTTTCCTTACAGCATCTAGCACTATCTTCCTTGTACGTAGTAGATGCTAAGTAAATTTAATAATAATAATAAAAGGGAATCCTTTCTCCATTCTCCTTTTATTATTATTATTAAATGTGCTAAGCATTTACTACATACAAGAAAGATAGTGCTAGAAGCTGAAACTGGACCCCTTCCTTACACCTTATACAAAAATTAACTCCAGAGATTAAAGATTTAAACATAAGACCGAACACCATAAAAACCCTAGAAGAAAACATAGGCAACATCATTCAGGACATAGGTATAGGCAAGGACTTCATGACTAAAACACCAAAAGCAATGGCAACAAAAGCCAAATTAAACAAATGTGATCTAATTAAACTTAAGAGCTTCTGCACAGCAAAAGAAACAATCATTAGAGTGAACGGCAACCAACAGAATGGGAAAAAATTTCTGCAAGCTACCCATCTCACAAAGGGCTAATATCCTGAATCTACAAAGAACTAAAACAAATTTACAAGAAAAAAACAACCCCATCAAAAGGTGAGCAAAGGATATGAACAGATACTTTTCAAAAGAAGACATTTATGTGGCCAACAAACATGAAAAAATGCTCATCATCACTGGTCATTAGAGAAATGCAAATTGAAATCACACTGAGATACCATCTCACACCAGTTAGAATGGCGATCATTAAAAAATCTGGAGACAACAGATGGTGGAGAGGATGTGGAGAAATGGGAATGCTTTTACACTGTTGGTGGGAGTGTAAATTAGTTCAACCATTGTGGAAGACAGTGTGGCAATTACTCAAGGATCTAGAAATAGAAATCCCATTTGACCCAGCAATCCCATTACTAGACATATACCCAAATGATTATAAATCATTCTGTTATAAAGACGCATGCACACCTATGTTCATTGCTGCACTGTTTACAATAGTAAAGACCTGGAACCAACCCAAATGCCCATCAATGATAGACTGGATAAAGGAAATGTGGCACATATACATCATGGAATACTATGCAGCCATAAAAAAGGATGAGTTCATATCCTTTGCAGGGACATGGATGAAGCTGGAAACCATCATTCTCAGCAAGCTGACACAAGAACAGAAAAGCAAACACCACATGTTCTCACTCATAGGTGGGTGTTGAATAATGAGAACACATGGACACAGGGAGGGCAACATCACCCACTGGGGTCTGTTGGGGTGTGGGGGCCTAGGGGAGGGATAGCAGGGTTTAGGGAGCTTAGGGAGGGATAACATTGGGAGAAATGCCTACTATAGGTGACGGGGGGATGGAGGCAGCAAACCACCATGGCGTGTGTGTACCTATGCAACAATCCTACAACTTCAGCATATGTACCCCAGAACTTAAAGTATAATAATAAAAAAGAAAAGTAAATAAATAAAAGGAAGATCACATTGTGGTTTGAAAATGTCACTAATCATAGCCAAATTTCTATTCCAAAATCTGATGTCTTGTTTTAGTATTTCTGGCACAAGGATTTCAGAATGCTTAGGCAATTAAACTGGAACATCAGGGAATTCTAGTGGAGCAACCTGTTTTCTCTACAGTGGATATTGTTGCCCATCTTATTTTCCCTTGTTTGCTAGGTGTCTGAGGCTGCAACCCTCTCTGTTCAGGAATCCATATGTAATTTCTTTTCTGTGTCAACTCCCTGAATCCTATATTTTTAAGACATTTGAAAGCAAAGGTGATTTCAGATTATAATGGCTTAGAATTTTTCTCACAATAAGCTCTACTGTCTCTGGCTTTTGCTTTCAGTAGAAACTATCTTTTGCCTCTATATTTTCCACAAATCTAGGATAGACCATAAGGCTATCATATTGGTTCTCCTGTGGTATCCCAGCTTTACTATAATGATCGCTCACAGTAAATGGATACCAAAGAAGATACTGAAGAGATGAGTAGGTTTTCTTGTTTGTTTTAGGTAGAAAAGTAGCAATAAAGATATCAATACTGTTATTATCTCCTGTGATCACATAATGCAAAGAAGTAGGAAATCCAACAAGGAAAGATATTCAGCAATAACTGAATAGCTTAGGGATACAGTAGAAATTCAGCAGAAATACAGAGGCATGGAGGCAATCTAAGTGCCACCAGACTTCCAGGCAGACTGCAAACCGCTCCTCTCTCCCTGCAACTCAGGCATCCTATTCTGAGCCCAGACAACAGCCACAGAATATTGCTAAGCCCAAATGGAAGGTGGGGAAGGATTTATGGAAAGGTGACTCATTGTTAAAATCTTCAACTGTTAAGTAGAATTTCAGCTAAATGTATATATGATTCTTAGCCAAAATGTTTGCTTGTTCTGTTTAGAAATCACATTTGACTCACAGTTGGATTGTCTTTGAAAGAATTCGGGTACTACACCAAGCCATCTGTGTTTCAAGTGAGCTTTTATGATGTTCATTCTGAAGAGGAGGAACAATACAAATGTTGTGAAATATAGCGTGCTGTTACACTCTGAGAGTCTGGGAGCAAGTCTCCTTGGCTGACTGTTGATGGCACTGCACATCTAAAGCAGGCGTTCTAGCTTTATCATTACTTCCCTGCAACCCACCCCAACACACACATGAAGAACAATCCCAATGTTGGTAAATAAATAAGGAGTTTAAATAGAGAACTTAAGGAGCCCACAGCAACACAGAAGTATAAAATAAGCTTTTGAAGATGGTAAAGAAACATTTAATGAAATTTCAAATGGGTTGTCACACAGTGGTTCAATGGAATGGCAAAGGTTTCAGGGAAGATGTTGCCTGCAAATGACTAAAGGAAACAAAATAACCATCCAGACACTACTATACTTTGTAGTATTTCATCATTTTATACACACACGCACGCACACACACACACACACACACACACACAGAAACACACAGAGAGAGAGGGAGAAAAAGAGAGATATACATACACTTTTTTCCCAAAAGTCACCAGGCTTGTAGTGCAATAAAAATAGCAAAACTTTAAATTAACACACAAGGTTTAAAACATTTCAGGAAAGCATTGATTATATCTGCCAATGGAATGAGTGTATTTAGCAAATGACCTAATTATCACAGAGTTGGTTCCTTCTCACTGCTCTACTTCCCGCTAATTGCAGAACTGCTGGCCTTCTCCCCCTGACAAGGAAGAAAAACAAGGACAGGGGAGTGTGGAGAAAACAGTGACATTCAGTTTTAATTCATTTGAACCTGCTGCCAAGCTTAATTATGTAACTGAGAGAGTGAGACGGGTGGGCTTACAGCCACTTGGGCCAGAGTTTCTGATGGTTAGCATTTGCCAGTGTTTTGTTGAGGAATTTTAGCAGTTACCGTAAAGCATTATTAGCTGAAGCTGAACTAATCTCCCTTTACCCTTCTCCTCACCAGATGTAGGTACAGAGGTTGCTGTTTCCAGTCTTGATTATTTGTCATTAAGGAAAACAAACTGAAAGCAAATTGAAGTGGCTTTATTCCTTGCTAAATGAATCATTATTCTTTAGGGGCAGTTTCGTATTTCATTTTGTTTTCTTCTGATTGTGATGTAGTATCTGCTGTCATGTAAAACTCAATAATGCAGTGTTTATTTCTAGAATGAGAGTATTTTTCAGGGTTACTTGAGACATTTTTATGTAAACTTTCATTGGAACTAGTGAAAGTGAGTCTATATGAAAAACACATAATTCAGTGAAATATTTCTGATTTGGTGGCTTATCCCCTATTTATAATTTTATTTATGAAGTCTTTATCCCCCTTGGCTTGGAACCATCAATACAGACATTTTGTACAAAAGGACCAACCTGTCTCTCCTTGCTGGCAGGATGACTATAAGTACACTTTTCTCAAAGTTTAGCCAGAGCATTCTCGATTCAGAGAAAGCTCGATGTGTATTGTACCCTCACAGAAATATCTTCTGTTTGGATTAGAGTTTAGTCCTGAAGGTCAGCATCTTGATTTTATAATATCCTATGTACCATGTGGAGGTGAAAAAGAAGGGAAGAAGCCAGAAAGAAGCCACACTAGAGTAAAGGGTGGGAGTCGTAAAATAAGGGGCTGCCTGCTGGGTGGCAGCATGGCTGAAACAGAACCGTGACCACTTAGCGTTATGTGTTCTTCATAGTTCAACAGTATTAATAGACATTTTTATCAGTTAACCCCCATGACAGTTCCATGAAGTAAATTAACATCTTTTAAACATGCTTTCCATTTATTTTCACAAATATTTATTAAGCATAGCCTAGGTATTAAGTACAGTCCCAGTACCTGGGAAATGCAAAGAAACAACACCTGATAATAGAGATCGCTCTTTGTTCTTCCAGTTACAATAGGTGAAGGGGAGGATCCTTGTCTAGGGAAGGCCAACACTTTCATGAAGTTTCTAGATACCCACACCCTTCTACCTTCTCAGGAATGTTATTCTATAAATTATCCACTTGTCCTCCTGAAGCTTTAATCTATTTTCTGCTTGATCGTTCCCATCAATATTCCACATTCAAAAATGCCAAGAACAGTATCTGTCCTATAGAAAGTGGTCAATAAATACTTGTTGAATAATTTACATGAATACTCAGCAGTTTGTTACCCTGACTTCACACTGGAATCGGGTAGGAAATTGACAACACACACACACACACACACACACACACACACACACACACATAACCATAGTGTCTCCTACTTAAAGCAAACCAACAAAAACAACTCAGTTGACCTTATATCCCTTGCTAGCTCAATCTGGCTCTTAGTTCTTCTTCCCATCCAAGATATAACTACAAAGAGACCTGGAAATCCTCCTCGTCATATCTCTCTCACTCTTCAACTACTCCAGCAGGCTTCAATCCCCACCACTTGCCTGAAGCAAATCATGATAATGACATCATGTTTCTAAATACACTGGGCGTCTTCAAGCTGTCTTCTTGCTCAGACTCTCAGTAGCATGATCTCTCCCTCCTTCTCAGAATACTTTCTTACCTTGAATTTGAGATGTCTGATTCCCTTTTCATTTCCTTCTTCCTCTCTGACTCTCCAGCTTTCTTTGCAGTCTTTTCTTTTTATGTGATGCCTAAATGTTGAAGTTGCTAGAGTTCTAATCCTGCACCTTTTTTTTTTTTGTATACTTACCCTAGGCACTTTTTACTATTTCCTCTAAATAACATCTCTAATAACATCTTTGTGCTGTTTTCCTCTTATATTTCCAATTTCATCTCCGTTTGTGAGCACCAACCTAATATATCCAACTGTGATTTGATGTTTCTGTTTAGATGTCTCCGCCATTTCTGACTCAACATGTCTCAGAACAATATTTTAATTTTCCTTCTCTCATTCTGGTTCTTCCTTCAGTCTCCCTATTTCAATAAATCACATAACTACTTATCCAGTGGCTTATGGCAAAACAAAACAAAACAAAACAAAACAAAAAACAAATGAACAAAACCAGTAGTAATCCTTATCCATGTCTTCCTTCTCCCAATTCAGTCAATCCATTTACAAAGCCCTGTTAATTCTGCCTCCAAAATATAACTTAAACCATCCATTTCATCCTGTTTCATTGCCAGCTGCCATTCTTCTGGAATGTTGCAATAGCCCCTAAGTTATCTCCTGATTCCATTCTAGCTTCCCAGCTCCCCAGCAACATGGCAGTCTCTGGCTAGAGTGATCAGTTTTTAAATACAGATCATGTCACACCATTGCTTCTTTAAAGCTTTCAATAATGGACAATCAGTAATTAAAATCTATATTATATGCTCTCATTTACTATCAAGGAAGACCTGCAATTTTGTAAGTATGTATTTATTTGTATGGTTATTTGTTCTTGTCCCTCTCCCATCTCAGTTATTAGTTGCATGAGTGGGAACTGAGGTTTGTTTCTACCACTGTATACCCTGTGCTCAGTGCAGTGCCTGAAACAGAATTTTATTATTGAATAAATAAATGAGCCTGTGAATGGATGAGGAAGACTGACCAAAGTGTAAGGTACAAGGTTGTTCCCATCTCAGTCTCATCTTAACTCATCTACCACGCCACTGACAAACGAACTGATTGAATGAGCTCAGTTAAATCCTTTTATTTTGAATTGTTTTATTCCTTGCCATTTAAGGAATTTTCAAGACGGAGTCCTTTCTCTGGTGGGCTTCAGAGGCTAGCAGAAATAGTTTATAGTGTGGGAATATAAAGCAGTTCATGGTATGGTGTACTTGAAAGGACACATGCAGACTTGACTTCAAATCCTGGATCTGCTCATTGAGTGACTTGTGATTCTAGTCCAGTTGTATCAACTTACCTGAGCTTCAGTTTCTTCTTCATGTGTATAATGGGCATGAAGCCAGTAGTACATGATGCTATTATGACTTCACCAAGTACCAATGTGTCAAAGACCTAGCACAGCAACTGGCACTTGAGAGATTATAGTTTTCCTTTCTTCTCCCCTGGACCCTATTTCTTGATTACTTTCTACTTTTTTTTCTACCTTACTCTTCTTAGTTGGTGGTAATACTTATATTACCCACTTAGTTTGATTTTGTAGGAAGAGAAGAATTTGCAGTACTTACAGAACGGGCTTCCTTTTGGATTAGAAATACAAACTTCACAGCTTCTCTGCCCAGCTTTTCAAGAGCATTTTATGGTACACTGCTGTGTAACAAGTTCATTTTAGGATAACATGCTGGGAGGGAGAAAAAGAAGATGAGATTCGAGGGGAAAAAATTAAAAAGTTAATTAAAAGCAACAACTTGGTAATTGAATTCCCTTGCACTCTTCTTTGGTTATTTTGGGGTGGGAGGGAGTGTCACAGTACATGGTTAGTAGGTTTGCTTCGTTGGCTCACCTCAAAACTTCTAAATGAGACAAGTAGAAGAATATCAATGATTCCTAACCTGACAGATGCGAAGTATAGGGTACATTTGGTGAGCTTTTTAAGCATGCCAAACAAAGCTGGCCTTACACTCACTCTTGAGCATTTATATTTCAAAACATTCTTGGCAGTTGACATTGCTGTTAGGCTAAGCCTTGGACTATTAGCTAGTGTAAGGGCATGCAAAATGGCCTTTTCATTGACTCTTTTACTATTTATTTGTCTCACCATATATGCACATCCACACAAGCACACAATCAGAATAGCATGGGAAACTCATATACCCTTTTCAGACTGTACACTAGAAACAAATAAGCAACATAGGTGTGTATTTCTTATTTTTAAAAGAAGCATGAATATTTATGTGTTCAATCATTCTTTTTTGCAGATCCCTTAAGAGTCAAAATAATTTAAGATATTATCTTTGAGAGAGACAAGATAATGGAGGAGCATGGGCATAGTAATAAAATGGAACTAGGTTTTAAACCCTAACTCTCATTCACAACTTTTACTTATTCATGAAGTCAACATATATTTATTGAATGCCTACTGTGTGCTAAGCACTATTGCAGTTGCTGATGATAACCTTTTGCATGTTCTTATCATGGTTTTTGTTAACATCAATATTCGAGGTTTTGAAAATTAACTCTCGGGAGAGAATTTTCTATATTTTCCATCTCATTTTGCCAGTGAAGAAAGAAGAGAGTTAAACAGTCTATTATCTTACTCATCAAATTAGTTTAAATCAGGTTATGGATTGTATACTCAATCTCCAAAGCAATGCCTAGAAAGTAAGAGTTACTATTTTATATCTAGAGATATTATGGTATCTCTCCCAAAGCATTAAGGACTACCAGTCTAAGAGCCTAATGTTCAACCAAGCTCATGTGTCAGAAGAAATGGATGCAACTCTGTCTGTAAACTTGCGCATCAACAGTGAGGATAGACATTTAGCTTTTTGTGAGTACTAACTAGGGGTTTTTGTGTTTTCACAGGTTATGGTTTTGTGGATTTTGACAGTCCTGCAGCAGCACAGAAAGCGGTAGCATCTCTCAAGGCAAATGGCGTGCAGGCACAGATGGCTAAGGTAAGACTGATGTTTAGGGGTGTGTGTGTGTGTGTGTGTGTGTGTGTGTGTGTGTGTCAGAGAGAGAGAGAGAGAGAGAGAGAAGGAGAATGGAAGAAGGAGAAATAAAATATTTCTCCTTTGCTCTGAGCTCACTCAGAGATGGAGGTTGCAACAATTTGGTTTATGTTTTCTTGTTAGGGAAAATAAGAAACTCCAAATTCAGTTTGGCTTAGGAGAATCTGGCTGACCTATTTCATTGTTTCCTTAAGTATATTTATTATTGTATCTTTTATTATGGTAACCTCATTAGAGATTTAAGGACACTTGTGAACTGCTCTGTTCTGCTGGAGAAAGGTGGGGCATGCGTGTGTGTATGTGTGTGTGTGTGTGTGTGTGTGTGTGTATGTCTGGGACTTCTACTGGTAAACAGTTTTGGAATAGTAGAATTATCAGCAAATTGTCTTTGACAAACTGCATGCTAATAAATGTGTGTGTTCTCTTAGCTGGGCAGAGCTGATTGTTGAAGGATGGGTTCTTTGATCTGTGCAGGGGAATGAGTTTAACTGAAGTATACCTTCTCTGTATTGCTAGAATTTCACTTTGGCCTTTATACATAGAGTTTTCTAAGATAATTTTAGACATTCATAGTTTTCAATAATTTATGTATTGTTAAATAGAATAAGTATCCTAGAACCTTCTACCTGAAATTGTAATATATTTTGATATCTGAGAAAATAAGTTAAATTATTTACAACACTTTTGTATCCTGATTGCAGTGGTGGTTACAAGAATCTATACCTTCTAAAGTAATATAGAACTATACATACATATTACACCAATGTCAGTTTCCTGGTTTTGATATCATATAATTATATAAAATGTAACATTTATAGACACTCGATGAAGGGTACATAAGCTCTCTCTGTACTATCTTTGCAACATCCTGTATATCTATAATTTTTTCCAGATAAAAAGTCAAAGCAATTGTTTATAACATTGATGCTTGTTAGATGTCTGCTTTAAAATGATGATCATTTTGAATTTGTTCACCTGAAACCTAAGTCTTTAGATATTCTTTCTGATTGATATGAGTCAACTTATTTATCTCCAGATTCTGTAAATTTTAGGTGGAATGGCCAACAGACCTTGAACCTGTTCTAATGTATTCATGCCCTATTCATATATGCACTTAGGCTTAACTATTCCCATAAGAGTTGAGTAATATAATGATAAGGTAGTCTAATTTTCAGTTATTTGGATTTTGTTGAGATTGCTAACATTATTTGATAACATTTTCCAGTCTTGACCTCAAATAACTAGAGGTAAGATATTTCGTTTCTTCATCTTCAATTGTCTTCTGGTAAAGTGATGGAGACCGTATCTGTTAACCTTCTGTTGCGAGTCACTTCCCATATAGATTACTTTGGTGAACTCATTGTCCTTTATGACACATGAATAGTTGTTCAAGGCAATATAAATTTGAATTCTTTCAGCTGTGTAATGTATTCTTCACCAAGATTATGCCTGGAAGCCTTGGATTTTTTCATGAACTAAGATTGATGAAGTTAGTATTTTTGATTAATAAGGAAAATACATACATGTCTTGGTTTAAAGCTTACTTGGGAAGGAGTCAATGGCAACTTAAATATGACTTCCTATACCAAGAAAACAAATGATGAAATGTAGCTGTTAGGTATATGTAAAATATATAACTTGAATTTGGACTGAAAGTAACACCTACTTGCAAGAAAATGAATAGAAAAATGCTTAAGGGAAAAGTTGTTATTGGAATATCTTTGATTTATTCCATTGGTAAATTTCCAAATCTGGAAGTTACCAGATTGTAGCACTTTAGAAGTAATGAAAACAGCATGCATAATCTCCACCATTTCAAATGTCCTCAGAATATGTATAGTTGGTTGTTAGATAAAAACCACTGCCATCTTTGACAACAAGAAAAGAAAGTTGACACTGATTTTCTAACTACTGGGGAACCATTATGAATATTTTCCCTCAGTTTCCCAGCGTTCTAATGCACAGGGAATCTCTCTCTTTCTCTCTCTCTCACCCACCCACCCACCCACCCACCCCCTCTCTCTTTCATTCTCTCTCTCTAATCATTGACATCTTCCCTAGTCAGAAGGCATTTGATTTGGGGACATTTTTTGTATATTTGTTATACTTTAAGTTCTGGGGTACCTGTGCAGATGGTGCAGGTTTGTTACATAGGTATACATGTGCCATGTTAGTGGTTTGCTGCATCCGTCGCCCTGTCATCTACATTAGTGATTTCTCCTGGTGCTATCCTTCCCTAGTCTCCCCGACTCCCTGCTATTCCTCCTGATTTGGGGAAATATTTTAAAGAACTCCTAAAATGATGATTTTTTCCTAGCCAGTATTTTGGCCGTTGGCTCATGCCCACTGTATAAAGAGCTTCCAATTGTAATGTTTAAAGTCACTTCTATTTTTGTAGTTTGTTCAAAGATTTTATCTTATCAGTTCTGCTGCCTATGAAGTTAATCCTTATTCTGTTAGTTTTAGATTCATATTTGCCTACTGGAAAACTTTCAGCAATGAATGACTATGTAATTTAACTATCCATAAGAAAATAAATAGGCTCCCTTTGACAATGAAATGGGATAAGCTTGACCACCTGTATTAGCAGATTTCTCACTGAGCTATTGGATTTCATGGCATTTTCCCCCTTTGTCCTGGTGATAACTATTATTTATTATCATATAAACCTGCAGTCTGCAGGGTGTGTGAAACTTGCACTATATTTTTTACCATTTAAGTATCTACTGAATCACCTCCTGCATCCTTGTTCTTATCAATATCCTACTATGCAGGTTGTGGTGTCACATTTTAATGACTCCAGGATTTTAGAGTAAAATTATTACTGATAATCTAGTTTCCCAATAGTAACCTTCAGCTAACGTAAAACTCTCCACGTGAATTGCTTTATTTAGCTAGCTTATTCCAATGTGTGCATACGGAAAATCCAACTGATTTGTCAACCAGTAGCAAATCATCCAGGAAGTGGAAATTGATTAATAATGAATAACCACTAATGCAGATGAACATTTTTCTGTATACTTGCTGTTCTGCCACAAAGGTTTTTTTTTTTTTTGGTATCAAAAGACATGCTTCTTTTAGGAAATCAGATTCAGAATATTTTAGTAACACATAGTGGTTATGAGCATAGATTTGGAGGGAAGTAAACTTGGCCTTGAATCCTGGCTCTGGTACCACCTAGCTGTGTGACCTTGGCTAAGTTATTTAAATATCTCTGAACTTCTCTAATAATAACTTTTAGGTTATAGAATTGCTGTGAGAATTTTAGAAAATACATTAAGTATTTAGTGTAGAGCCTAGATTATAGTAAGAATTCAGTAAATGTTATTCAATAAATATTGTTATACATTAAATTCAGATTTGCTACTAAACCTTCTATAAATCCTAATATGTATTTGAAGTGTGTGTTATTCCAAATTAGTTTCTTTAAAATATATAATAAATAGTATCAGTCAGCAAACATTTTTATTGCCTCCTCTGTCTAGGTAGTGTACTGAATATTAGAGAATGAAGATTGAATAATTTTTTTTTTCTGAATGTTTAACATTTATTCTGCCTCCTGAATTGCTACAGCTCTGGAATAAGAATTTTGACTGTTACTGTTCTTGCCAACTTCAGGATATAGAGAAAACACGTATTGGCCAAGGAATATGTATCTCTATAAGCATGAAATAAGTGAAGAAATCCCTGCTAACAATAAGTTAACTTACAGATGTTTATTTTACTCATGTAGGAAGAAGGCCATAAATAGACAGTGGAGGGCAATTCTTTGGGGTGCCATCAAGGATCAAGGCAGCTCTGCCATCCTTTATCTCTGGCTTTGTGTCATACATTTATAAGATGGCTTCTAAAGTTCCAACTCTCGTATCCACAGTTAATCCAGGAAAAAGAGAAAAAAACCAAATAGATAAAGTAGCAGTATGGCTGATTTTGTCCTTTTTAAGGCTTTTCAAGAATCTCAACTTAGCACCTTGTGCTTACAACTCAAAACCCAAAACTGAGTCACATGATTTTCCTCTTTCTTGTAAGAGAGTATAAGATGATGAATATTTTAACTTCTTTGCCTCTGGAGTAGAGAAAATTAAGAATAGTCCATACCCTTGGCTTTTCAACATCCATGACATCATTACAGGTGGCATGCATACATACATTTTAGGTGGCATGCATTAATTCTTTCCCAAAAGGAGCCCACCTCAAACCCTTATTCTGTGATTGCATCTGGTGATACCATTATCTCCAACGGGACCATAGCTCTTCCTCATAGTTCAGCAATCCATACATTTAAAAGAGAAGTTCTCTCTCTGAATTCTCACACTATAGAATGACACAGAAGCAACAGGATACATGTATTTATAGGAAAATGACCTTTAGGAAAGGAGAAAATTGGAAGCAAGCCTAAATTACTGATCTCAAATACATATCAAATCAGGTTAAGCAGAATTAGAATTCTTGCGTTGTCAGTGCAATAAGTTCCTTGGTTACCCAATCACATAATCCCTGGTTCTGTCACCCAGAGGGATCTTACTTGCTCCTTACTCTGTATGGCCTCACTGAGTCCTCACTGGAGAACTACACAGGTTTGGAGGGTTTTCCTGGATATATATTTAGAGACACTAGAATGGCTCTACATAGTAAACAGTCACCAAGTATTGCCGGCCAGTCCTTGAGTAATCTCAGGCTTATCAGGTTTCTTTCTTATTTGCATTCTGTCAATTCCAGATATGAGTAAACACAACACAGCTTATTCTAGAGGAAATGTCTGCAGTAAAGAAGTCACTCCCTCGCAAGGCCTTTAGGTAAGACTTCATCAGGTCTGCTACCAGACTGCCATTGCAGTTCCCAAAGATGATTCACTTCCAGTGGGATTTGTAGAGTAAATCTCAGTTAAGCAATCACAAAAGAGACTACGTATCCCAGAGGATGTCAAATACTTTGACAGGCATAATATAAAAATATTATGTCTAACATGGCAGAGAACTAGATTGGGACCAGAGGAAAAGACTTCTCTTATAAATCAATGGCCTTGATGGTAGTTGTCTTTGTGAAAAAGCAAAAAAATCAGTGGATTTTTTTTACTTGAAATATAAAAAGATGAAAAGTCAAAATCAAGGAATATACAAAAACAAGTATTTTAAGTTCAAACGCACACACACAATAAATTTACAAAATGTATCACCACAGTGAAGCTGTATCAGTTATATTTCAGTAGAAGAATTTTAGTTAATTAAGGAAGGATGTATTCGATAGAATATTCTAAAACATTTTACAAAAGTGCAGCTATTGGCTTCATAACGTGGCTTGTTGTCTACCAAAACTACTCTTCTGAATGCAGAGGTATGTGACAGGATTTGTCAGCCACACTCCTGTAGTCTACAATAGTATTGGTATTTTTTGTTTTGATCATTTCTAGGTAAAGAACAATAAACAGGCTATTTGATATTTAAGGGTCACTATAGTGGGATGAAGCCTCAACTTCTCAAGGGCTCTTATGTAGGAAGGAAAGAGGCATTGTTCCAGGGTACCTTGAGTAGGCAATTAGAGAGATGCTTCCTGAGATGGGTAGGAAACTTAATTAATACTTTACATAGCGATGGACAAGGTTTGTCTGGGCATGTTCATATTTCTAGAATAAAGTCCATCTCTTTTTGTTTTGCAATAAGATCAAAGGATCAGAGATCCTATATATGCTATCATTTGCTTGTATCCCATTTTTCCCCCAGTGAAGACAAAGTCTGTCTCCCAGAATTGAAGCAGGAATCTCTCATTCTCCTACTTCCTTAACACATTTATGTTGAACACCTACTATCCACAAGGTTTGTTCTGCATGCTACAGACATAGCACGAAGCCCAACAAAGTTTCCTGAAGATCACATGGGGCTTTACAAAAAGTAATCATTATACAAAGAGATATAATATATTAGGCAGTAACAAGTGGTTTGAAGACAACCAGTTACAGTTACACAATAGCAGATGGGGGTGGTGGTTAAATAGGAGATGAGGATGGTGGTATCTTAGGTGTAGCGGTCAGGAAAAGCCTCTCTAATCACGTGACATATGAACGTATTTCTAAACGCAAGGAGAGGAGAAAACTGTATATTTAAGTGATGGTTATGAAAAATTTCTGTAGTAATTTAAAATAGAGCAGACTCTTTAGTGAGATAGCATCTTTGGGTTTTATTATCTGTATCCTGCATCTTCATAATAATAGAAGAGCTGCATGAACTACCATCATTTCCCGTTTTTTTTGTGGGAGTTGTCTGATTTTAAGTCATCCTAATACTGCGTTTTTTTGAAGATTTTTTTTCATATGAGTCAAATTCTAATTGATCAGTAAATTTTTGTTTTAACACTTGTCTTCTTCAAATCATGTTGTTCTGTTGTACCAGTGGGTGTAAGAATATGACAAGACACCCTCCTCTACAGTTGTGGAATGCACTTTAAATAACTGATTCCAAAGGAAAGTATTCTGATGTTGCTTTTAACATAGTTCATTACTCTTGAATGACTGATGCTGTGTAATGTAAACCTTGCTGTATCTCATTTTCTAAAATGAATGCTTGTATCATTTGCTCCTGTGCGATGCATCTTCATCAGACAAATATCTGTAAAACACGAAAGTATTATTTTTCTCATGATTGGAGGTTTTGAAGTTTTCTGGAAAAGAAATGCTTATTGGCAGGTCTTTAACATGTCTATAAAATATTTGTGAATGTCTGCTTTGTTGGCTATGTCAACTTGGCTCAATTTTTTCCTGATCCTAATGCTGAATGCAGGGATTCAAAACTCAATATTGGAATTGTCAGGGTTGATCTTAATCCTATTCATTAATTATTTGAAGTTTTTGAAGCAGACTCATCTAAAGTTAAATATTTGTATTAGCTTATATCAAATGATTTCCATAATCCGCCTGCAGGTACTACCCTCTGCTTTTGCAAGGACTCTACCGTGTCATCTTGAGTGAAATAGTGTATATGTATACTAGTAAAATCCTCTACTTTCCTAGCACTGGGCAAAACCAAAAATCAACAAAAGAATTGCCTCAGTGTCTTAAACCGGGATCCCTGTCAGTTGACCAGGCACTTGTTTATTGAAGGATATGTGTGGAATTCAAGTTCTCTTCAACCTATAAGAAATATCAGCCGGACATGGTGGCTCACACCTGTAATCCCAGCACTTTGGGAGGCCGAGCAGGAGGATCATGAGGTCAAAAGTTCGAGACCAGCCTGGCAAACATAGTAAAACCTCCTCTCTACCAAAAATACAAAAAAAAAATTAGCTGGGCGTGGTGGCACATGTGTGTAACCGCAGGTACTCAGGACGGCTGAGGCAGGAGAATTGCTTGAACCCAGGAGGAGGAGGTTGCAGTGAGCCGAGATTGCGCCATTGCACTCCAGCCCAGATCACAGCGTGAGACTCAGTCTCAAAAGAAAAGAAAAAAAGAAATATCAACATTTCTTTCATCCTATCCTGCCTCTTTGAAGAGAATGTGTCCACTGGCTGATCGCAATCAATTACTTGTTTCTTGATGTACTGTTGAGAAAACTAAATAATGAGTAGGCTTCCTTCTTGGCTTTAACAATTTCTTCTTAGAGTTGAAAGGAAAAAGTTCTTTATCACCATTGTTGTACGTGGGTGCGCCTAATTAAAAGTACTGCTTTGTCCCATGTAGATTCTGATCTCATTGAAAAAGACAAAGAACTATGTCAAAATAGGCAAACTATTGATTGTATGACTAATGGTGTTATATTAGGAAAATGTGACTTAGGTTTGTGAGGAAAATGAATTTTTTTAATAGTGAATGTCAAAATTTAGTTTAGCCATTCAGTCGCAAGGAGTGCCGGACAATGTGTCTCCCCACCCATGGATAAGATCTTTTCTTCTTATGATACCTAGGAGGAACTAGTAAATGTGCTCTCTACTGGCAGATAGATCCTAAGGACAAGGGAGAGAGCAACGAGCCACACTTGCTGAGCTCTTGCTCTCAAACTCACAAGTCAAATGACTTATTACTTCTCCCATTGGAAGTATTATGTAAGTGGACAAATAAGAGAAGGACCAGGAGTGTTACGTCACTATCTTTCCATGGGAAAATACAATGAGAAGGAATGGAAGCCTTCCTGGCCCCAACTCATAACCAACTGTAATTGCTTTCTGCATTTTATTTTTGTACTGTGCCCTAGAAAAATCATTGAATGAATTGGAATATTAGAATTATGTCTTACATATATTATGCTAAATGGTCGAACATTCTAACATTGAGAAACCTGCACGCTACCAAGTTCATGATCCACCTTCTGTTTCTGTGTTTACTTCTGGTGTGCTCTGAGACTCTCTTCAAGTCCTTTAGCTGTATCTATTCTGAAAAAAGGCAAGGAAAAAAGTGAGCTGAGATTGTGCCATTGCACTTCAGCCTGGGTGACAGTGCAAGACTCATCTCAAAAAAAAAAAAAAAAAAAAAAGAAATATCAACACTTTCATCCTGCCTCTTTGAAGAGAATGTGTCCACTGGCTGATCTCATTTCTTGATGTACTGTTGAGAAAACTAAATCATGGATAGTCTTCATTCATGGCTTTAATAATTTGTTCTTAAAGTTGAAGGGAAAAGGTCCTTTCTCTAATCGCTATTGTTGCACATGGGGTTCAGGGAATTAAGGAAATTACTTCTTGAACATCAGCCTTATGCTACTGAATAGGTTACGTGCTTTTATAATTATTATCTTACTTCTTACTAAAATCCTTGGAAGTAGGTGTTATCAGTCCAGTTGTACAGATGAAAAATAGGGGATGTTCCCCATTCACTAAGATAGTGAGTGGCTTTGAACCCAAACCTTCCTGGTTCCAAAGCCTTATTCTTTCCAAGAAAATTATAAGTCTGCTAATGCTGTTTTCTAGTCTCTTCAGTGGAGCTTGGCTTTTGAATTTCTAAAACGGAATAGCAGACTGGACAAAATTATTAAATCAGTGGACTGCAGAATCTACTGGAGTCTCTGATACACATAATGGATTTCATGTATCTTTGTGGAATGACTGAATATGGAAACAAACAAATGAATAATCAGTACTGGTTATATTTTAATGGTTTTCAATTCTGATAAATATTTGTGACCTCAAACTGACTTTTGCACAGAAATGGTCCTTTAATTCACTATCCTAACCAGTTATTCAAGAGGACACAATTCCTGAGCTTACAAACAATGGTTCAGTATAATCCTTCTAACCACCAACTGGTGGGACGGGACAAGATGGAAAGCTTTGTTTCTTGAGAAAATAGATGACAAGAATTTGGAAATGAAGACTAATAACTCTTATAGTTTAGAAGCCTTAAAGAAATTGGTTATACACTTGCACATATATATATATATATATATACACACACACACACACACACATATGTGTACACATAAAAATTCACAAAATACATGTTTTTTGAAGATGTTTAGTTATCATAGCTAGCTATTTTTTCATGCGATAACACAGTAAGTAAAAAATGTTTGATAGCTCTTCAGCACATCTGCCTTTTATTGAAAGTGAAATTTAAAGATAAGTGATAAGCAAACTTGAATGATAAGCCCCTTTGATCTCTGATTTTGTGTGCATGCTATACTTATTACACCATGTTGTGTATCATTAGGACACTTGTGAGTGCTGTTCACAAATGCTTACAGTGGACACACAAAAACAAAACAGAAATGTGAGCATTGTGGACAAGAAGGCAGCATACTCACTTTGATCCTCTTTTCCCACCATGTCCAGCACACACTTTTTAACTGCTGCTTGAATTACTTAACCACACTGTGAAACAGAGTCTGCTGGCTAAATCAGTGGGAGTTGACATTCCAACGTCTGCAAGCATATTAACTCCTTCTTCATATCTAAGGAGTATTCCAAAGTTAAGAAAATATTCAACTGTAGAAAAATGGTGAAATTAAAAACAAAACCAGACTTTCTTTCCCTATTGAAATTGAATTTTTGACTTCTCTGTGAAAGTGACATTTGCAATTTCATACCTTTCTATAAAAGAAATAAAGTTTTAAATGAAGCAATACTAAGAGCTCATTTTATCATACTCATGAATTACTTTTAGCCTAAGGATCCATTTGGAAATCATGTATCAAAGATAAATTGTCTTCCCTGGTGTTTATATTTAAGGTAACTGAACAAAATTGCTTGATAAGACCAGCGCAAAATTAATTTTACCCTTTTCTGATTCAAAGGTAAATTTCTGGTCAGATAATGGACATTACTGAAATCATCATCATTAAAAAACATAAATCACATTCCATGAGAAGAATGACATGTTACTTGGGGGGACCAACACTTACCAGTGTATCCTTAGGTATCTGATTTTGGAAACATCCATCGTTAGACATTAATGTAAGAAATGTCACCACCTTTTAAAGATACAAAATCAGATGAATAAGTTTATTATATTGGAGAATGCAGCACACAAAAGTCTATATTCTAAACTCCCAGAAAATATTGATTTGCTAATGTAAAAATCATTACAAGTGTCTACCCAGCTTCTGGCTTTATATATTCCTGAGGAAACCACTCCCAATTTCCCCATGAAATATGCAAAGATACAGTAAAAAATGATCAGCAACTACCCTTGAAAGACCAAGATTAATAGGCAACACATTTCTTGAAACAGTCAAGGATTTTGTAATTACTGCTAAAATCTTAGAGCAAAATTGAGATTCTTAATATCTCTTTACTCTATAATTAATTATTTTATACAAAAGTCATGTTTTTCTTATTCTCTCCCCCTTGCTTGACTTCTAGAAGATAAGATTACACACAAACAAATATATATCAACCATATCATATTGTCAAATATAGGCATGTGATATTGCAATTATTCCTGCTGAATATGATTCATTTGAGGAGGTGCTTTCTTTTGTATTTTATTGTCTTCATCTTTTTAATTTTTCTCTTCCCCGACTCCCTAACGCCCTCTAAGAACTAACAGGTCAGAGTCTCTAAGAGCACAATCTGAGAATGTGTATTTTAAAAACATTTCTCCAATAATATTTAATGCTTAACTGTATTTGTGATGAACTTAGAAGATGCAAGATGTTTCCTTAAAAGGGACAAAAACCTACAAGGAGAGAACAAGCTTGAGTGTAAATTCAATGGGACAAAATGAAGAAACATTAAGCTAAGGAGCAAAGAGAACTAAGTGAAATGAGATATTACAAAGAACAAACATAATGCAGTAATAGAACTAAATTTCATATTGGTGATAGTTGGGGCAGAATTAACAACACAGAAAATCTTATTACTATCTTAAAGAACTTACTAAAAGAGCTCTTCTAGTATACAGGAAAATAAAAGTCAAATTATCAAAAGAATGAAAGAAAACATGGCAAGCGTGGTAGACAGAGAGTGGAAATCCTTTTTTTTTTTTTTTTTTTTGTAGACCGACTATTTGATAACATAATGAGGTATCTGTAGCCAATAATAACCTAATTGTACATTTTAAAATAAATAGTATAATTAGATTGTTTGTAACTTAAAGCATAAATTAAGGGGATGGATGCCCCATTCTCCATGATGTGCTTATTTCAAATTGCATACCTGTATCAAAATATCTCATGTTCCCTGTAAATAATCCTACTCTGTACCGACAAAAACTTTAAAAGAAATAAAAATCAATCTAAAAACAGAAAATAGAAAAAAAGTGAATGGAGATTTAACATAACAGTGGGTACATCATCCAGAAGAAGAAATAAGGATAGCTGAAGTGGAAGCAGTAAGCAAATACAGAAACTAAAGATATCTTTCCAGAGATGACACATCCTTTCATGGAGATTGAAAGGACTGACCACATTCCAATCAGCAGGAAAATACCCATGTCACAGGTATTTAGACTTTTTATAAACATAGCTAAAATTAAAAACAAAAATGTACAAACTTTCATGTAGGGATGAAACTTGGTTAGCTAAAAGGGAGCAAAACCTGGCTGTTTGTATATATTCAATATAGGGTTAAAACTCAGAAGATGAAAGAGAGTAATGATTGCTGATTATAGAAGATATGACCACAAAATTGTATACTCAGACTTCTCAGTGAAGCATAAAAAGACTCTCCATTTGAAGTGCAAAAACTGATCTTAATACATAAAGTATTTACTCAAATCAGCAAATATACTAAAAGACAAATGTACTAAACAAAAAAATGTAAACATGCAAGTCACATATGAAAATCCACATTATAAATCATCATAAATATTACTAGTAATAAAATAAATATAAACAGAAAACCAAGATACTATTTTCACTACCAAATGTACACTAGTTAAAACAAATAGAATAATAATATTTTGATAAAGTTACGACTTGTTGTAGAAATGTGAATTGGTTTGATTTTTCTGAAAATCACTTTTCGTGTTTGAACCAGTAACTTTCTTCTAGAAACCTAGCTTAAATAAAAATCAAAGATGCAGACTCCTAGTGTTTGGATGCTTGTCCTTCAGACCTCATGCTGCAATTTGAACCCAGTGTTGGAGTTGGGCCCAGTGGGAGGTGTTTGGGTCTTGAAGGTGGATCCCTCATGAATGTTGGTGCCCTCCTAACAGTAATAAATTAGATCTTGCTCCATTAGTTCCCGCAAAAGTCAGTTGGTCAAAGAGCCTCCACCTGCCCCTCTCTCTTGCTTTCTCTGTCTCCATGTTATCTTTGCATACTCTGGCTTCCCTTTGCTTTCTGTCTTGAGTGGAAGCAACCTGAGGATATCACCTGATGCCCAATCTTCCAGTCAGCAGGGTCATTAGCTAAATAAACCTCTTTTTGAAAAAAAAATAAGGTATGCAGCCTCACATATTTCTTTTAAACAACACAAAACTAAGACACAGATCATACTCTGTTGTAGCATGAATTGTAAATGGAACAAATTTGAACAACATCAAATAGCCCAAAATAATCCTGCTCGACAAAGTTTCATTAGTGTAGTAGCTTGAAAATTATCGCAAAGCCATCAACTACTGCCACTAAAATAGTATTTTTGGAAGCATATTCAATCTTAGGGAAAAATGGTCATCGTAAAAGTCATACTAAAATTCTCTAGGTAGGGAAGTGTGGTGATTTTTTTCTTCAATAATCATATCTGTTTTCCAACTCTCTAGAATGAACATTGGGTACTTTGTAACTTAAAAATGAAAACAGCATAATAAAAAAGATAATAAATGTTATCGGTAAAATATTACCCAGCTGGTTATTCAGAAACAAAACCTGTCACATGGCATGTGTTGGTTAATGGATTGTCAGAGCATGAACAGTGATGGAACTATGTTGATCAAATGCTGAGGCAAATCAGCCTCTTTAATTAGCTGCTGATTGTGACAATTGAGTTCATCTTAATAAAAAAAATAACATAAAATATATATTTATTGATTATTTTACATAATAAAGATATAAAAATATATATAAATTATTTTTACACAGTGCTGTGTTTCTTAAGCACATATTGCTTAGGAAATGTAATTCTGATGTTTGCTAATAACTGTCATCAAAACTAAAATTCATGTAATTCCTTATACTGAATCTAAAAGATACAAGTGTATATGTCACCTTTGAAATTATAAAACTGGGGGCCTCCTACTCTATTCAGTAAGCTGTTAGGTTCTAAAGGGATGTCTAAGAATAAAAGAATAACATTACTGATAAAGCCTTGAGACTTTTCAAATGGTCTCCATATAAAGAGAGACTTTTGGGCTGGAAGAAGAGAGCTTGAAGAAATATTCAGTATGATGAAGTGACATGCCGAGGTCAAATGGTGAACACTATGCATGCTAAAAATTAAGGGACACGTGTTTGCCTTAATAAAATATTGTCAATAATCATCGTAGTATTAAAAACAGACTACTCTCCTATTTTACTGTTCAAATGTTTCACTGTGCAAATAATTTCTGATTGTAAACAAAGTTCTCTATTCTGCACATTAAATAAGCCATTAATTAGAATACTGAGAGTGACAAAATGCTCTGGTCACTTGAGTATTCAGTTCAGACTCTCAGTCCTTTTTGTTGGATAATGTACTTTTTAATTTATGCCTTGAAGCCATCAAGATAAAACAGAAGAGGAGACAGTGGTGACATCTGCTTATGGGTGAGCATAGGCCAGTGGTGACATCTGCTTATGGGTAAGCATAGGTCGTGAGATCTTGATTAGAGTTAAGAGGGACCATGTGTATCCCTTCCCCACCTCGGAAACTCTGATTAGCCAGAAAGCAGCATTTGTAGATTAGGAATGAAGAAAATTACAATTGTCATTCATTTGGACACACTCTGATCTCTAAGTAAATCCCTATGTGCTGTGTGAGAGTTTCCCGATGATTTGCTCTGTTTCCTACTTCTCTTGCTGTGGACAACTGAATTCCCAAAGTTTTAACAGAGTTTTGCCAGCATAATTGCACTGTACACTGATACAAGTTCGTTTTCCTTTTTTACACATTTTCCTTCGCTTGAACTTTCTGGCCATTTTCCACATGCATTTGACAGGAGAATTACAAATATAGAGTGTTATTGTATCTTAGGTGGAGGAAATGGTCCATGGACCAATGGCTGAAATGTTCAGTCTTGGCAATGAAGTCTCTCACCTCAGCATTTGCTGAGACACAGGAAACCAGCTAATGGTTGATAATGTCCAGGAAATTAGTAACTTGTGCATATGGTAAATGCTCCAATCCCAGCCAAATGATTTATTTAACTAACGGCTGGAGTTCTCATAGGGACTGTTAGCACAGTGGAATAGCTGGGTTTTATTAAGTGGACTATGTGCTAATCCTTGTTGTTCCCTAGTTGAAGAATTTAAGCATAATGCAAAATACAATGGGAAATTGTATATCCAGAAAGTGAAGATGTTAAAGGCACCCACATTCTATACTCTAAAGGAATTGTTTTTTTGCTTCAATGTTATTAGTATCATAATTTTCTTACAGCTATTATCTTAGTTCAGAATTCTGTCAAATGAATTATGCATACTTTTTTGTTGTGATAGAGATATTAAATACAATGTCACTTTGCTTAATGTCTTATTCCTATCTGTTAATTTTGTTAGGGACAGTGATGATTATTTATAACCTGTTACTTGCATTCACTGATTATCTGCAGAGTATCAGGATATCAGGACAGCCTTGTGCTTTCACATGTTGTCTCATTTAATCCCTGTTTTTCACCCCTTGCTCCTCTTTCATAGTTAACTGTCATGAATCCTTCAGGCCCAAGGTCAAGTGGCAGTTCCTTGGACAAATCTTACAGACACCCAGTTTTAGGTCATGTTCCCCTTTTTATCTGTTCTCATGGAACCTTCTCCATCATCATAGAGTTTATCTGACAATTTGTAATTTAAATTTTATATGGATCGTCTGGATTACTGTTGCTTTTCCAGACTAGAGTATAAAATATAAATGCAAAGATCATAACTATTCCCACTCTGACTGTATATATTCGGAACCAAGCACAGTGTCTAGCCAGCAAGCAACAAGTAATAATACTTGTTGACTGAAATAACTCTGTGTGGTAATCATTAATGTCCCAGTTTTACAAATGAAAAAATTCAAGCTCAAAGAGCCTGATTTATTAAAATCATACAGCCAACTGGATATCAGTATCCTATCTCGTGTCTAACTCTGAAGCCATTAATGTATTAGAGCTCTTTCTTTTTAATTGAGTAGGACAAAGAAAGAAAGTACTGCAAAATTCATCTTTCCTTTTATAACAAGGCTGAAACCTCTGTACAATCTTTTAGAGCAGTGGTTTTCAACGAGAGGCATTTTGCTCCCCATAGGGGATCATCTGGCAGTGTTTGGAGATGTCTGTGGTTGTCTTGACTGAGAGGAAAGTTAATATTGACATCCACTGACACTATATGATGCATGTCAGAACGCCTCCACACTTTATTGGTCAGTTCAGCTACCTACCTCTTTTGTTTCCTTCCTTTCTAGCTTCCTTCATTGATTCATTCAGCATAAAGTATATGCATAGACTGCTTAGTGTATAGAAAACCCATAATGAGTAAGATACAATTCCAGACCTGAGGAAACTTACGGTTTATAGGGAAGTGCAGATAAGTAAATAGGTAATTGTTAGACATGGTAAAGAGCGGTGTACATATAGGAGAGCATAATGGAGACAATGTGTTTCATCTGGGATGCTTAAGAATGCTTACCTGGAGGAACTGGCCACTATGTTAATACCGAAGCTAACACTTCAACCACTGTTTTAGAACACTGGTTCTCAACTGCAACATCTATAAACATTTATGGTGTTCACAACTGGGGCACAAGTTGCCACTGGCATCTGTTTGGTGGGTAGAGGCATGGATGCTGCTAATCATACTACAGTGCATTGAATAGTGTCTCATTTTGCTACAATAAAGAATTATTTGATCGAAAATATCGAGGTTGAGAAACCCTATTTGAGAATAATAAAGCCAGATCATTTCATTTTGCATTACATTTAAAAATCCATCTTAATTTTGTTGCCCTCCATAATTATTTTCTATATATTGTAACTGGCAATAAAATTGTAAGTGTATAATATTTCATCTTATAAGTGACAAGAAACCATATGATTACTTATTGGAAATAATATTTTAAATATCTTTAATGACATGTTATACTAACATTTGTAGTTTGTTGTATCTCCTTTCTTTTGAACTTCTATCATAGTCCAGTCTTAAGACTTTATGACACTTCCATGTTTTAAGTTTAGTCCTTGGATGCTCCTTCTTTTGGAGGCAGAGTTGATGTGTGGTTCACCTTCACACTTCCTGTACAGTTCTGCACATGGTGGGCTCTCTGATTTTTATTGAATGACTCAAAGCAAGTTAATTCTCTTTCAGAGGCTAGACAACTAAATGTGGAAAAGAAGAAACCAACTGATTAAAATAGATTTGCTACAGTACCTGCAAATGAGCTCAAATATTAAATTTTTGATCACTAAAAATTTCCTCAATTAGAATCTGAAACCATATATTATGCCACTGGATAATTTGCAGTGGATGTTCCATTTTTTTTTTTCCGGGAAACAGCTCTGTTCCTTTAGCTTTCAATATCTATCACTCAGTGGATCTTAGCAGTTAGTGATCATTAGTTTTTCCCCTGGGATAGACTACTAGAGAAGTGGAAATTTGGTTGGCATTTGTCTACCGGCATATTTTTTTCATGGGGTTAGAAAATGATGGCAATTAAAGTTTAAGTGTTTTAAGTTTTCTTTGGCATATTGACTATGTTGACATACTCCTCCAAAATAAAGCAAAAATTACATCTTATAATGACTTTCTTTCCTTTATTCAGTGAGGATAAAAATGAATTTCAATTCTACTAGACTTTGGCAGTTCAGATTCTACAAGATGGGGAAACAGTACAGCTTTGGGATCCTTTTTTAATGTTCTCCCTAACTCAATTTTAGTGGGTGGATGTAGTATTCCATGTCAAGAATGCTAGTACTGATAATTTAGGTCCTTTCATGCTAATGTTGCTAACATGTTCATTGTACTTCCAAAGAGATTGTCACAACTATTTAGAACCTGGTCAGATATAGCAGTTTGACCTTAGTATGCGATCTTCTTGTGTTTTCCCTTCTTTCTGGCTTTGTTAAGATATGAAATAAGACAGATTTTTCTTTTTACTCCTTGGAAGTGGATAGATATGAATTATATCACCTTAGCTTTGGTGAAACTTAGAGTTTACAGAGTTTGACCTTTCTTAGTAAATAGTTTTGCAGAATCACGCTCCAGTAATTTGAGGTTGCAGATTGTCTGTTAAAAGTCTTTAGATTGCTTAATGATAAATTACACAGGGGATGGTTGTCTTTTCTCACTCCTAGATTTTGTTCACCATATACTCAGTGGTGTTATAACATTCCCTTTGCTTTGTCATATAATTGATGGTTAACGACACTATTATTTGGAACCTGATTCCCATTAAGGTTTATGCAAATATGTATGGATGACTACTTGGCTTACAGGATGGTAGACATCTGGCATGGTCACTTGTACACCAAGATTTTGTTGACAGGCATTTCAAGTGTGTTTTACTTATTTTGAACATCAGTATAAAATTTACTGGATCCCAGAGGATTTCAATAACATGTAGAATTTGGAATCAGAGCTGGAGTTGGAGATATTTTGCTCATTTCATTAGAATCTTTCCTCAGACTTTCTAAGACTCTCAAAGTATAAAGCATCTATGAGAAGCTGTCATGTCTAATTTCTTATAATAAGTAGGGTCAATTTCATGAGCAGAACATATGACTGTATTTTATGTATGCAATATAAAATCACAACCAGACATAAGTGGACATGCGAAAAAAAAAGGAAAACAGAGGTCAGATTAAACATTCACAGCTGTTTCTGAGTTTTTCTGTGTTGTTCCTTTACTATTTGTTTACTCATTCTTTTATCTTGCAGTGCTCACTTGCAGATAAATGTTGCCCATGCCAATGTGTAAGTAAATACATGAGATAAAACATGGAAAAAATTCTATCAATGTGCTATTTTTTTCTTTGAATTAAAATGTTTTCTACTGTTTAGAGTAAAATTTTTCTCATGTGAAACATTCTATAATACCCAAGCAATAGGCAAACTCTGCCAGATAAATTAATAAATAATATAATCTGACAGGGGAAAAAATACTGTTTGCTTCACAGTTTGACTCAAGCTAAATATTCTATTAAAGTCAGTGTGCTGAATATGCTGCAAAATGGCAAACATTCTGTGTGGGTTTCAGAATTGCTGTATTGGGTACCTTTTAAAGATTTGGTTATCATGTGAAGTTACTACACATTTTAGATATTTATGATTATTGAGATTTCAATAATAAACCATTAAATATTTTATTTAAAGTCCCATTCTATTTTTTGTCGCCTTAGTCCCATTGGGCTGTTATAATAAAATGCCATAGACTAGGTAGCTTATAAACAACAGAAATTAATTTATCAGTGTTTTGGAGGCTGGGAAGTCCAGGACCAAGCTGTTGACAGATTCATTATCTGTCGAGGGCCTGGATCCTGGCTCAGCTGGAGCCTTCTAGCTGTGTCCTCACATTGTGGAAGGGGCAAGTAAGTTCTGTGCCTATTTTATTAGGGCATTATTCCCCATATATGAGGGCTCTGCCTTTATAATCTAATGATTTCCCAAAAGGCCCCACCACCTAATATCATTTTTGGAATTAGGATTTCAAAATAAGCACTTTGGGGGGATACAACATTCAGACTATAGCAGCTATACAAATGGCAAAAGGATTGCCTGTTTTTAGTTTTCTGAATCTAAATTTTTTTCCAAATACCTTTACTAGAAAGAAAATGTAAGCAATTTACGTTTTTACTTTACATTGAGAAAATCCACGTCTTGCTCTGTTGTAGTTTTCATATTATTCTTTGTCTAAAGTTCCCAATCAGAACATACTACAACAAAATCTAAACAATTAATTAATAGTTTTGACTACCTTGATTATAAATTTTGTCTGTTACTCCTTTATAATATTAATTCTTTGCTGCTAGTTTTATAAAAAGAATAAACTTTGTGGGAAAAGATAGGCATATACATATTTTGCATATATTTTGCCTTTACTATAGAATTTATGAAACATACACAAAAACAGAGAAAATGGTATAATTAACATGGTATAGGAAATCTCAACATGTCCATCATTCAGCTTTAACATTTATCCTACTATGAATCTTGTTTCATCTAAGTCTTTTACCAACTTCTCACCCTATGAGAATACATTATATTATATTATATTATATTATATTATATTATATTATATTATTTATAAAGTATTTGTAGATAAATATAAATAGATACTGGGATACAGACATCATATTATTTCATCTATAAATATTTTACCATTTGCCTCTACCAGATAAAAATTTGTATATATTGATCATCCAGGTGGAGTTTTTTTTTTTTAAAGCAGCGTTAACTTTTATGGAAGTATTGTAATTTGACGTAATATTCTGAGTTAAAATCAAATTTAAATCTTTCCAATTAAATAATTAAGAATTATCTAGAAAAATGACTTAAAACTTAGTGTAATAAAGCTAGTAGGATATTAAAGATAAGACATGACACATTTCTTCTTACATTCTTAGTTTCATTGTGATATAAGGATTAGTTATACGCTGCTTAAAGTCAAGACTATACAGTTTCACAGAAAACGTTCCAAGCTAACCCCCTTGGGGTTGATTTTGGCTGATAGTTTATTGTTTAGATGACAAGGTAGCAGAATATACTTCTTAATTTACATGAGTTACTCATCTAAGTTTTATACATATTTTAATACATGCGTGGAGCATGTATTAAACTGTATGAAGCAGCTGAGATAAGGAGAAAGATGTAGTCAAGGTACAAAAAGGGAGCTGGACACATTCACCAAAACTGCTTAGGGAAAGTATGGCTTAATTTACCCTTGAACCAGAATAGCTGAGAGGGCAAGAGATCCAAGTATTACCTGAGTGAATGTAGAAATTTAATGTGCTTAATGGCATATTTTTGTGTGTATGTTTGTCTCTCTTCGGTGTTCCTTGTTTGCATTAGGGGGAATAGTAGAGGGGAGCCAGCAGTCTTCTCTTATGTTAATAGAAAGTGTCGTTTATGTATTTCTTATAAATTTCATTCATATTCTTTGTGTGCAGCATTCACTGCAGAATGTTGGATGTGTGGAGTGCTTACTTCTCACTCTCTGTATGTTGCGGAACTAGCTGTTTTTATTTCCAAACTGTTGTGGACTGATGCTTTTATAAAATATAATAAAAATGAATCACCAGAAAAATAAAAGAAAGATACAAAAAATGCAATCTCCATTTTAAAAATTAGTTTAATACACTTAAAACTCATGTGTCAAATGAATGTTAAAGTTTCTAAATGCTTACTCTGCGTTTATGTTCTGGTTTCTTCTGAGAGAGGTAACAAACACTTCGTGATGTGAGCCTAATCTGAAGACCGCACTTAATGTAGTACTGGTCCAGACTGTTGATCTATATGTAGAGGTGACAACCACAGTATCGGATTGCCAGATAGCACTGTCAGTGACCAGGAAGCACAGACCTCACCCAAAGAGCTGATGAAGGGTCCTGGATGCCTTCTTATCCATCTTAGGTTTTAACTGGATTGCAAAATTTTTCTGGGAGTCTTAAAGGAGTCGTCAGGGGGAGGATTCAGTAGAAACTGTTTTCCAACAGGTGTGGTTGGAAGTATTTCACTATGTAAACAACCAGTATCACCGTACACAAACAATACCAGTACCTATCAGTGGAGAGTCTGCACTACTGTCATCTCTGCATTTATAGATGTTGGAGAATAGGGAGCCTCTTGTTGCCTCTGTGCCTAGCAAAAGGCCTGATACATGGTAGATGCTGAGTAATTATTTGTTGAGTTGATGGGTGACGGATTGAATGAGGTTTGTAGAAGGAACTCTTCCCTATTAAAATTTGTATTAAGCCATGGTAATTCAGACAGTAAAGTAAGGTGTGTATATGTCAACGTCAGGATGTACAGAGCTTCCTTTCTAATCAGATGTAAGGGGATTTGTGCACAAAAAGGGAAACAGGTTATTATCGAACCCATGTCCAAATCAAAGAATTATTAATGCACATTTGCTTTGAGGTGCACGTAGAGCTTTTCTCTTCATTTGACCTAATCCTGTTTGCATGTATGCTGCTAAGACATATCAGCCTTTTCTCATAAGTAGAAATATTGTAAAAATCAATTTCACTTTGAATCAAAGCCTATTCTAAAATAAGTTCTCTTATATCTTTATTCTAAATATTTTAAATGACTTATTTTTTATTTGAGGACAAATATCCAGGGAGATGTGGAGTATTAACTGATCAAAGAGGATACACGATAAATGTAGACCTTGTCATTAATACATGTGCAGTCTAGAATGAAAATGACAGATCAATGTACAAACATCAGCAAGAAACAGTAGCAAACTAATATAAGGCTAAATACCTACAAGAAATAAATATTATACAGTAGTCACCACAATTTGTCATGTCCTTTCTCAAGTCCAGACCTATGCATAAGACTGGCTCTTGCCAACCTCTGTTACCCACCTTGATGAAGTAACACAAAGTCATTTTTCAGATGTCTGTGTAGATGTCACTTCTTGCAGGACCATTATGAGGGACAGTGCCTCTACCCATGTTCACTTGTCATCCCTTCTTTGAGCCTTCCTTGATCTTTTCCAGCCTCTTATAATTATCCTGTCAAGGGCCTTATAGCATTTTGACACTGGCTCTTTACTTCCGATCTATCCCGTACTGTTAGCTCTATGACTGGTATGTAGGAGCCGAAATAATATATACCAGCAGAAAGATACATAGTAGAATGTGGATCTGTTAATGAGCCTTCAAAAACTGAATGGTCTTATTTAATTCCTAGAAAACCCTCTCTGCTCTCATTCTTGCTAAGCCCTGCTGTGAATAGAGCATGGCACCACGTTTTCAAAGGAGAAATACTTCTGTAAGATAGTCATGCATTCTGATGTAATTTTACCCATCAATTTTTTAAAGTATACAAGCATTAGTGTATCTACACTCATATTTTCTACTGCACATCCCTGACCTTTCTGCTTTTCCTTGAGGGAAAAAAATCATCCTTCTGCTTATACAGTTAATGGGATTTGTCAAGTCTTTGGTGCAGACATGTTTTATTTCTTGAGTAATGAGACACTTCCGTTTGTGGTAGGGCATCTTGTTCTGCCCCAAATGAGATATGCCAAGCCAAACATGAATTGGAATGCCGAACATTATGTCTTGTGAGTTTGTCAGGTGTGTGATCTATTTCTGAAAACCCAAATGCAGTGCAATGACATATTTTACTATTTGTGAACTTTACCTTCTGTTAATATGATTGAAGCAACTGGAAATGGAAATTGTCAGGGCGATTTAACAAAGAAGCCCTGTAAAACTTATTAAAGTCCAGGTAGTAAAAATCCGTTTAGAAGGCATATTCTTCAAACCTGAGTTTTATTTGGTAAAACACGTTGGTGCCTGACCTTTCCAGAAACATACCAAAAAGGAGTCAGGTAGAGGTCCCTGTTTTAAATTGTAAACAGCAGCCTGATCAAATTAGGCTGTATTTTGCTCACAGTATATGACAGAATGCACGAGTACACCAAACAGACAGCTAAATGACTGGGTATTTGGATGAGCTTGTTGTGTATTTTATGTGATTGCATACTGTACAAAGCAATAAAATGTCAATCTTATATGCCAGAAGAATGTAAGTATTGAGTGAGTCAGAGAATCTTCTTAAGTTCATAATTCAAGTTAATCTTTCAATGGATAAAGCCAGAGGGCAGGAGCTCTGTACTCAGAGACAACTTGAAAAATTCTGTAGTCAAGGTTTGAGGGCAGAAAACCAGAACTGTTGCACATATTATATATTAAAACATAGTTTAAGGAAGTACATTTCCAATGTTAAAAATCTAAAAGTTTTCAGAGCATGAAATACAAAGTTAAACTTCATTCCTCATCCATCTTCAGAGGTGACCAATGTTAACAGATCTCATATGTAGATTCAGACATTTTCTGTACTTATCCAAACACAAATGTGTCCTCCTTAATGTGCATATACTAGAGGTAGTACAGTATAGTGGTTATAAATGCAAGGCCTAGAGTTTAATTCCTGGGTCTCACCTACTGGCTGTGTGATCTTAAGTATAATACTGAACCACCCAACTCTTCAATGTTTTTCTTTGTAATAAGAAGAAAATTATAATATCTATGTCATAAGGTTGCTATGATAATCTAGCTTAGAAGAGCACTGAATTTACTGAAGAGGTATTCAACCAAAGTTTACTATTGATTTTTATTATTTTGAATGACAACATAATATTCATTTAAATCAAGAGAATAAGCATATATATGTAAATAGTGATTGTACATATATATATATTTTCCTATTTATACAAATGTATACTTGTAGATACTGGTCTGCAACTTGCTTTTTGACATATATCTTGGACATGTTGTCATGTTGGTATATATAAAGGTTATTTGTAATCACTAAATAGAATCTTATTTTACAAGATATGTCATAATTTAGTTATGAGCCCTGTATTTATGAATACCAATTTTGTCCAGCCCTCTGCTTTATGTAAAATGTTTTAGTAGCATCTTTGTTTGTACATGACTGTGCTTTTATAAAACTGTATCTGTAGGATAAATGAATAGAGGTGGATCTAAGGGTATATGCTTTTGAATTACTGGTAGTTAATGACAAATGGTCTGCAAAATTTGTGCTAAGTTTTTCTTTCTTCTACCACCAAGATTAAGTCGTTTCCATGTAAGGGAGATGTTTTGAAAACTGCTCATTTAGGGAGCTTTTTAGAATAAATGGTTATGAATGAGAAACCAAGATACAAGAGGCCACTATGGAGTTTATGAAATTGGCTTAATTAGTAACACACCATTGCTTTTCTTTGTAATTTTGGCCAGTAGTCACATATCATAAACCAAAGCTTCAGTGAAGAATTATATTCCAAATATACAACTTCATTAAAGTCTGAAAAAAACTATTACAAATGATAATTTTCACAGCTTTAATGTGCTATTTTAAAATTGCACAGATATATTAGTCTTGTAACGTAATTATTGCAGTTAATTTTTTAAGGACATGAAATAAGGAATTTGAATGAAGCTTATTTCATGTGCTTCTCTACCTGCCTTGCCTTATTAGCGCCAGGGCTGAATTCATGTGTGCATGACGGAGCTCCATGCTGGGTAGGGTTCCACATGTGAACAATGCTTCATTGTTTTCATTTTGAAATACTTAATAAATTTTCAATGTAATAATACTGCAATGTACATGAGAGTGCATCTTTGACGTGCTGATTTCATTTCCTTTGGATATATACCCAGTGGTAAGATTGCTGGATCATATGTTAGTTCTGTGTTTAGTTTTCTGAGGAACCTCCATACTGTTTTCTATAATGACTATCCTAATTGACATTCTCCCTAACAGTGTGCAAGTGTTCCCTTTCCTGCACATCTTCTCCAACACTTGTTATCACTCATCTTTTTGATGGGTCCTCATGTTCATTTTGCACTGGGTCTCATAATTTTCCTTTAGCCAGTCCTAAAGAGGAATAATTACATTTCCTACTAATTAACCTCGCAGTTGTAATGCAGAATATTTGTTTGTTTGTCTGTAGAGAAATGCCTTGTAGTTGTGCTCATACTTTATGAGAAAATATCATTATTTAAAATATATGAAATATAGGCAAAGAAATGTCATTCAATCCAAAATATATAAGAAGCTCAAATACCTCAACAGTAAGAAAACAAATAACCAATTAAAAATGTGAAAGGACCTGAATAGACATTTCTCAAAAGAAGACATATAAACGGCCAACAGATATATGAAAAAATGCTCAACATCACTAATAACCAGAGAAGTGCAAATTAAAACCATAATGTGATATCAACTCATACCTGTCAGAATGGCTACTCTACAAGTTTTGGAGAGGATGTGAAGAAAAAGAGCCCTGTATGCTGTTGGTAGAAATGTAAATTAGAAAAGTCTTTATGGAAAACATTATGAAGATTTTTTTTTAATTAAAAATAGAACTACCATATGATCCAGCAATCCCACTACTGAGTATATGTCTAGAGGAAATGAAATCAGTATGTGAAATAGATAACTGCACATTAATGATTGTTGCAGTGTTATTCCCAATAACCAAGATACAGAATCAACCTAAATGTTCATCAGTGGATGAATGGATAAAGAAAATGCAGTGTAAATATACAGTCAAATACTATTTAGCCTTAAAAAGGAAGGAAATTCTGTAATTTGCAACATGGATGAAGCTGGAGGACAATACATTATGTGAAACACGCCAGGCACAGAAAAACAAATACTGCATAATCTAACTTATATGTGGAATTTGAAAAAGCATAAAAGCAGAGAGTAGAATGATGGTCGCAAGAGACTGAAGGAGGGTGAGCAGGAATTAGAAAGATGGTGGTCAAAGAACACAAAATTTTATCGACAGAAGAAATAAGTTCAAGTGATCTAGTGTATAACATGATGACTGTTGTTAATAACAATTTATTATATACCCAATAATTGCTAAAAGAGTAGATTTGAAATGTTCTCACCACAAAATGATAAATGTGTGAGGTGATGTGTATATTAATTGGCTTTGTTTAGTCATCCACAACTTATAATAAAACAAAAATAAAATAAAAATTTATTAAGTTGATATAATAAATCAATGGGAGAAGGATGGACTATTTAAGTAACCCAGGAGCAACTGGTTGAAAAGTATAGAAAAATTATATTAAATTTGGTTATAACCTTATATCATATACCAATATAAATTCTAGATAGTTAAAGAGATAAATATAAAATAAACCTATGAGATCTCTTATCAACTATGTTTTCAAAGTATGTCAGTCAAATAATACAGAGCTGTGAGAAAACAGTTGTGAATGAGACCTGATATAGATCTGTTTTAAAGGGATTCTACTTTGTGAGCAATAAAAATGACTTGCATTTATGTAACTGTTTAGAAGGCTGTAGAAGAATATCACTATACATAGATGAGTTTATTTTCCCATCCAAATTGTTAGGCCAAATGAGAAGTTACTTACTTTGTACTGATGATGTATGCTTTCGAGATCTAATTATCCAATTATTCCAATTTGAAAAACAAAACTGATGCTCAGGGAAATTTAATGATTTGTATTCAGTGACATGCACACTAATAGCAGATCTTGAACTTGAACTGAGTCAGCTTTGCCACCTTCTCTTTCCTCACCAGGCCAGATTTTCCTGCCACATTTTGATAATTGGTTCCAGTTGGAGGCAGTTGTCACCATACTATTCCATGACTGGATTCTCCTTGCTAATATACAAATCAAAAGCAATTAAAGATCTTACAAACAACTATGGAAAATGAGACCTGCTCATATCTTAGAATACTTGGCTTCAGGTCTCTTGTCTGTGACCATGAGTCTTAAGACCCTTTTCAAGCTTAACTTTCGTGATATTAAAATTAGGTTATTAATAAAATCTATACCATAGGTTTTTTCCTAAAAATACTTAATGAGATTATCTATATGAAGGACTTGGATCACAGCACACACAAAAAAATGATTATTTAAAACAAGCCAAAGAAATGATCCTTCACGTAAACAATTTTTTCATATGTCATAGATAAAATACAATAAAAAGAAGATGTATTTTAAATCAGATTTTATTGTTTTATTTAATTCCAGCACTTTGGGATGCTGAGGTAAAAAAGGACTGAGTCCAAAAATTTGAGATCAGCCTGGGCAACATAGCAAGACCCTGTCTCTATTAAAAAAATTAAAAAATTAGCTGGCATGGTGGTGTGCACCTGTAGTTTCAGCTCTTTGGGAGGCTGATGTGGGAGGATCACTTGAGCTTAGGAGTTTGAGGCTGCAGTGAGCTATGAATATACCACTGCACTCCAACCTGGATGACAGAATGAGATCCTGTCTCTAAAATAAATAAATAAATATATTATTTCATTAATCAATTTAAGATTAGGGTAAGCAGAAATGAAAACATTAAATTATAAAGTTCTGATACTTACCACCATTCATATACAGTGCACATACATTTGGATAAAGATGTTCAAATATTATAAGAATACATTGTTGTAACATCTCTTAATATATTTAATTGGTATTTTTAGATATATGTAATATGTTCACTTATCTAAATTAAATATGATGTTTGATGAACAGAATGTCAGACAGCTGATATGATCTTATTTAATTGCTAGACAGATAATCCATGCTTGAGGGTCACAGCACTTTCTTTAGAATACTTTTTTTTATTGCAGTAAAAGGCATTATTGGTCATTTATTTTAGAGACCTTATTTACCAATGAGAAAGCTGAGTCCCAGCATAATTGTTTAGTATTTAATATTAGATCATATAATAAGATTATGATAATTTTTCTTCAAAAATGGAGACATTGTGGTAAAGTAAGTATATGGACTACATGTGTCTCATTGACATCTTTAGCAATGAATGCAGAGTTCAGTAATTTTGAATTCCATTTCCTAAGTGACCCAGAAGAGATAGTCAATAGAAGATGGCAAAGCTCCTAACTAAATTCAATTTTTATTTGCTTTTATCACTCATATAAATAAAACACCTTTCTTATGTCTTTATTTTTTGTTTGTTTTGTTAAGAGTCATAACATGATGAGAGGAAATACAAATTTTCAAAATGAGGAATAGAAGTTCTTGCTTTGTAGATTTTTTAATTTAGGGCTAAGGGAACTGAAGGAATTTCAGTTGAGGAAAAGAAAGTCTGAGCAATTATAGAAGCCACCAGTTCACAGTCATGTTCATATGACAGGGAGACAGCACAAGGAGAAATGGAGAGGCGGTTACAGGAGAAAAGTGTAGAAAATTTGAGCCAATTATCTTTTCCTCCAGTTTTCTCTTTTAAGGCTAACTTTATTGAAGTCTAATTTGTGTACCACAAAGGGTATTGGTTAAAAATTTACAAATCAATGCATTTGTATACAACTGTGACACCATCGGCAGTCGGTATACAGGATACTTCTGTCACCCCCAAACGGTTCCTTGTGTTTTTTTTTTGCAGCCAATTTGTTCCTTCCTGATGTGCTGTAGCTGCAGATTAGGCCTTGGACCTTGGAGCCCAATAATATCTCTTTGCCTGTCCCTCAATAAGTTTAGCTGCTATTATTCCCCAAGGATTTTATTTTAATTCAGTATTTGTTCTCTATATTTCTGGGAAAATAAATAGAATATGTTTCATAGGTAATTGTCCAGCTTTATTTAATAATTAGAAGCAATTATGTAGAGGAATCAATGTTTATAATTTAAAATGTTCAATAAAGCCAAAAAAAAAAATAGGTTCCTTATTCAAAACCCAAGCTGTTTGGGGGAAATATATACAGGTGGAAAAGTCCCAGGAACATCAGTTTCTAGTAATATGACTCAGAAATCCCTGCAGTATGGTGGGAGTAAAAGTCATTTTTATTTTTACTGCAGTGCATAAAGGGGACATCACTAACTGAATGAAAAGGTGGACGGATGGATGAAAGGAGGAAGGGACAGAAGACCACATCAAAGTCGCTTAACTTGTAATAATTCAGAATATTCAGAGGCTGGAAAAGAAAGAATGTCTTTGTAAGACTATACTGCCTGTTGGGTAGGAACACAGGCTTAACGTTGAAAAGCCTCGGGTTTTAACACCAGCTCCAGCACTAAGGTTGATGAACTTCATTTTTGTGAATTGTAAAATGAGGAAGATGATATTGATGTTGCAGAGTTGATTAATGGTTAAATTAAATTATTTATGTTAAGAAGGTGGTACAAGAAGCCAGACACAAAAAGGAATATACGCTATGATTTCATTTATAAAGCTAAAAAACTGTCAAAACTAAGCTATGGTGATGAAAGTCAGAATAGGTCCTACCTCTAAGTAGAGGATTGTGACCAGGAGGGAGCATGAGGGGAGGCTTCTGGGCTGTTGATGTTCTACTGTTTTATCTGAGGAGTAGTTCACTCGCTTTATGGAATTAACTCCAATCTTGAAACTGGGATGCCTAACCTAGTCTTTGCTTTGCCATATTGGAACCTATGTGCACTTACAGAAAACCTACGATGTTCCAGCACTGGCAAGGTCCTAGGGATGAAATAAAAAGTAAGATTTGGATTTTATGTTGTTCATTTATAAGACTGTAGTGCCTTCATTATGAAATGACAGGATCTGGTGAACTCTAAACTCTACCAGCTCTAAAATTCTATGGAAAAACATCAATGAATATATTAATTTCTGCTTCCTACAAGTATTATTTATTATGATTTAAAAACTGTGTTGTAGGTATTGATAATGGAGTAAACAAGACAGAGAATGTCCCTGCCCTTATTGGGCTTATATCTGGGGAAGTAAAGTCATGGGAGTATGTATGTCTATGTGTGTGTATATATATTCACTACTTAAATGATACAAGCTACCTTTTTAGATAAAAGAAATAGAGAGGCTACATCCGTATGTTCATGTATGATGTGGTAAAACCACCTCAAAGATATCTCTTAGAAAATACACGGGTTGCTTGTTTGGGGAAAAGAGATAGAAGACGGGATATTCATAGACTACCTCAGAACATTTCGCCCTATTTGAAGGATATAAATGTATTAGCTATATAGGAAATTAAATAAAAATTTGAAAATAGCACAGAGCAGGCCAGATGCAGTGGCTCACACCTGTAATACTAGCATTTTGGGAGGCGGAGGTGGGTGGATTACCTGAGGTCAAGAGTTTGAGACCAGCCTGGCCAACATGGCAAAACCTCTTCTCTACTAAAAATACAAAAATTAACTGGGTGTGGTGGTGGGCACCTGTAATCCCAGCTACCTGGGAGGCTGAGGCAGGAGAATCGCTTGAACCCAGGAAGTGGAGGTTGCAGTAAGCCAAGATCACACATTGCACTCCAGCCTGTGCAACAGAGCAAAAACTCCATCTCAAAAACAGAAAGAAGGAAAAAGTAGCTCAGACCAAAGCCCATTTCTCCTCCTTGTTATTTCTTAATCAGTATGGTCCTTTGTGAATAGGGATAGGTAATGGTATGACGATGAGCCTGCCTAGATGTTCTAGTCCAAAAAAGTCCAACTTTTTGACAGAAAAAAAAAGGCTCTTTTCCCCTTGTGATCCATAATATTAGCGAAAATCCTTTGGCTTCCAGGGGCTTCTATGAGGAATGTCAGATAACTCAATACTTCTTTCAAAATGCCATTATAATTTTGGAAAATACCTACTGTGCAGCCCATAGCAAGTTTCTGGATGCTGCTTTAATTTGCTTCTCTCTTTCCCTAGTCCAACAAGAACAATGCCAACAACAAAAATTAACTTAGAGAAGCATCTTCTAGAATGAGTGGTGATTAATTCTAAGCCCAAACAGAAGTAGGTAGGGAAAGAATTATGCAGAGAAAACATTTTTCAAGATCTTCTCAAGTGTGTGGGAGAGTATGTGAGAAGGAAAATGCACATGTGGATAAAATGTTTTCATTCAACTAGAAAATGATGGGAAAGTGAGAGTCTGAAAAGAGTTTTATAATGAGAATACATGGACACAGGGAGAGAAACACCACACACCAGGACCTATTGTGGGCTGAGGGGAGAAGGGACGGAACTTAGAGGAAGGGTCAGTAGGTGCAGCAAACCACCATGGCATCCGTATACCTATGCAACAAACCTGCACGTTTTGCCATGTATCCTGGAACTTAAAGTGAAATAAGAAAGGGAGGGAGGGAGGGAGGGAGGAAGGAGGGAAGGAGGGAAGGAGGGAAGGAGGGAAGGAGTGAGGGAGGGAAGGAAGGAGGGAAGGAAGGAAACAGTTTTAGTCAAAAAGAACAAAAATGTAAACAAAAACTCCTTCAAAATTTGTGATGTACTTATTAGAATTATGGATAGCTGTAAATTGCTAAAATCACAATGATAGACATGATAGTGTAAGCTTCTTTATGGTGAGGACACTGTTGACGGTTTCTTTGTGTCTTTTCTAGCATGAATATAGGCATGTAGTTGGGAGATCTTTTTTTTTTTCTCTTTTTCTTTTTTTGAGACCAAGTCTTGCTCTGTCACCAGGCTGGACTGCAGTGGCACCAATCTTGGCTCACTGCAACCTCAGCCTCCTGAGTTCATTGGATTCTCTGTTCTCTGGGTCTTGAATAGGTGGTAATGAAGGAATGCTTCATAATACAAAGCTGATTTTTTGTATTTTAATAGAAACGGGGTTTCACCATGTTATGGTCTTCATCTCCTGACCTCGTGATCCGCCCACCTTGGCCTCCCAAAGTGCTGGGATTACAGGCAATCTCTTGGACTAATTTCTTATCTTGCCAAGCCTCAGTATATCCATCTATACAATGGGCACAATGCTCTGATGAACCTCTGCTGGTTATAAAATACAACACACTTGATTCAATTGAACACTCAAAAATTTCTGTGCTGTGAGATTTGGGAATATGGATTTTTTTTTTCTGCTGGACTATATTAGTAATAAAGGAACATTTTAACTCTTATACCTCCTGTTAAAAACTCTATTGAATATGATCTAGTTTATACACAACTTACATTCAATTGTTGAGTGTAGCACGTTCTAACAGTGATTTTTTTTTTTTTTTGCAAATGAGTCTGTTTGTTCTTGTCTTCCTATTTCCTGTTGAATGTTTTACGCTCCCAAGGGACTCTTGTATGTTGAATTGTATTTGCTGAAAGATTGTTAACCCTTGATCTTAGAGAATAAAAATCAGGAAGCAGGAGGAAAAGCTTAAAAATGCTTTGAATCCTGAGAAAATGTTTCTGTAAGTTAAAATAAGGGTGAATAATGGTGAGGATAGCTTAAAGGTCCAAAAAACAAATGAAAAATGTTGGAGATATTAAGGGCAAGAGTAAATTTAATACTTTTTTTTTTGGCTAGCATGAACTTTTGTCTTTTGGATTGGATCCTTTAATGCTTAGATTAACATGGCATCCTTCGTATTTGTATTGACGTATTTGTATTTAGTAAATGGCATGTGTGCCATTTGCTAAAATTCTAGGATGTTACAACACATTTTTCATACATTCCAGGATGCATATTCTATGATTTGCTACTTTTCAAAGACTTGTTTGTATGATTTTTGAGTCTTCACTTTAGCCCCTGATTTCACCTTCATATGTCGAAGTTTAAACTTATATCTCACATACTGAAGTCACCAGTAACTTTAGGTCATAACTAAAACAATCTTCGAGGCCACAATAAGGATAAAACTCTTGTGACATAGGTCATTGTTCTTTAATTGAGGTGGTCCACTTACTGTGTAAATGTTTCAAAAAATCAATTAGAATAATATTTAGAAGTATGTTATCTTTGTGTACTTGGTTTTCCATATTGGCATTTAAAAGTGTGTTTTAACTAAAATTTTATTTTTCACCCATTCCATAAGTTAATGTTGGTATGTTTTAAAGAAATTTCACTTACAGAGGAAAAAAAAATGTGCCTAATTAACTTTTTCCTTAGAACCATTTGTTAATAAGTCATCCTGGAAATCATTCCCTGGCTATTTTGAAAATTTTCAGCAATCTAAAGTTACTTGTTAAAAAAGGTTATCTTTTCGGGAATTAAATTTGATGATTTTACTAATAACTGAAATACTATGTTTAACCAATTACTTTATTACTATTGTTTTTAATTGTGATAATACACATGCCAATTATTTTAATATCTCAACATATCTATTAAGTCTAAGAAATAGAATATTTCTTGTTTTTAAGAGAAGAGCTCTATCCCATGTCCTTAAGTCATACCTAGGAAAACATAGCTCATAAAGGCTACTGGAACATGCAGGCCCATGTCAGAATTAAACCAATAGAGTGTCTCTGAAACTTGAATTCTCATCTTGGTGAGTCGTCTGGGGTATTTATTCATGTGTCCTTGCTCCAAATGCCTGCTTCTTTTTTTAAATGCTTTTATTAGGTGAAAGAGAGCATACTAATGCTATGTATTTAAATGCAACTGATATAATACATAATGGGGCAGAACTTTAAACTTCTAAGCCCTCTGAAAACATCGTATAGGCTGGAATGAAAACGTAAGTGCAGGCAGGCACTCATGTAGTTATAAAGGTTGAACTTTAGAAAATTGAAATAATCTTCACTTGAGAAAGATGCTCAGTGATCAGTACGTAAGGTAGGGCTGGAACAAGGGACTTCTGACTGTCAGGGACTCTGCAGATTATTTGTCATTGTCTCTCTGTTGTTGATCAAATAATGAATGTAAAAGATGGGTGTTATACCTGTGGAGAGCCTCATTGTATTTTGTATTAAACCTTTCAAAAAAAGTGAATAGAGTTTTACTTCTAATAGTTGGGAAGGACAACCTATAACTTATCAGAAGTCTCCTGACAGCTTAATACCAAGTTCTAGAATGAAAATAAAATGGTTACAAAATATTTGGTTTGGCCAAGATTAAGGCTGCCTGGTTCAAGCATGCTACTAATTTGTGGCAGTGAAATGTATGCACAATGCCATTTAAACCACAGGAAAAAAAAATGGATGAAAGAAAATAAAAGTTTCTCAGGCAACAGAAGAAATCTGAAAAGATATCATATACCCTTATGAAAAAAAGAGAAAACCCAGTTTATGGAATTAGCTCCAATCTTCAAATTGGGATGACTAATCTAGTCTTGGCTTTGCTGTAGTAGAATCTACATACACTTGTGAAAAACCTGTGATACTCCAAGCACTGGCAAGGTCCTAGGGATGAAATAAAAAAATAAGATTTGTCTTCTCTGTTCTTCATTTATAAGACCGTAGTATCTTCGTTTATAAAATTAAAGGATCCAGTGGACTGTAAACTCTTCCAGCTCTAAAATTCCAGTGGAAAAATAATCAATGAATATATTCATTTCTTCATCCTACAAATATTTATTATAACTTAGAAACTGTGTTGTAGGTATTGATGACAAAGCACACAAGGCAGAAAATATTCCTGCCCTTATTGGGCTTACATCTGGGGATGTGAAGACAGAGCCTGAAAAAAATATCCAAATAAATAAAATTTTGCATAGTAATACATTCAGTGAAGAAAGAGAAGCATGTAGGATGACGTGATATGCCTGGAATTTCTGTGTCTTATCAGAATACAGTTTGGAGGACAAGCTGTGTTCTGAGCTTGCATTGTTGTGAGTGTGCATGTGCAATTAGTTTTTATAATATGAATCTAAATATAGTTTATAAAATAAATTCATGAAGACATTTTGAGAGACAGCTTTAAATAATAGGCTCATGAGAATGATTCAGTAAAATAATCTTCTATCTGGTAAAATATACAAGAAAATTGACTTGTGGAACCTCATTGTCCCATATAGTGGTAGCGGGTATGATGTAAAACATTGTCTAGGAGAGGACCTGAATCTTAGATGAATAGTAAGGCCATAAAAGTAATACTAACCATGAAGGCATAATGTGTAGTGATAGAGAGCACAGACTGTGGAGCCAGCCTGCCCCAGCTCACCTTCCAGCTCTGCCACTGTGGAAACTTAGGGAAGTTACTTTACTTCCCTGTGCTTCAGTGTGCTCATCTGTAAAATGGGAATAAAAAGTAGTCCCTATTTCATAAAGTCGTTGTGAGGATTAAAGGGGATTAAATTAACTTGGGGGGTCTAAATGATTATTAATATCCTATTTTAATGTATTTAATTTTAAGATGGTTATAATGTAATTAAATACTACCTTTAAATATGCACTGAGTACTAGACAATGAGTAACATTACAAAAGTATTAAAGTCATTTCTCTCACTCACTACTTCCGACAACGACCTTGTGAGTTACACAAACAATTTGTTTTTAAAAGATGATATTGAAAGTGTATGAATTGTGCTGAAGAAACTAAGGAAGCTCTACCTAGAGGAAAAAAATCCCAAATGCCCTTCATTACCTTACTAGACAATGGAATGCTCCCTTCATGATAGTTATCTATAGACTAATAGACTAATGGAAAATTGACAAGGGACTATGAATGAAGTGTAACATTTTCTCAAACTTCCCTCTGGAACCAATAGAATTTTTAAATATATGTCTGGCAAATTAATTTTGTGGAGTATAGTTTACTTGAATTATGGGAAAAGAAGCAGACTGCCAGTATGGCTATTATTCTAGCTGTATATATAAAATATGCCTATAATAATATAATGTTTTATTTGAACCCTAACATCCCAGGAGTTACATTGATATCTAACTTTTACTCTAAAAACCCATATTTGCAAAGACTTCCAACGAGTATCTCAAGTTACCTGTAAATATGCTCCTAGGCATATTTACACTGAGTCCCAAGGAAACTTTAGCCAAAATGTAGTTGTTTTATATGAGGGTTTTAAGAAAGCACTTTTAAATTATTTTCAGATAGGATTACAAGTTGAAGTTATTCAAGATTTAATTCCCCTGGTAAGTAATATGTAGTCTAGTTCCCCAAAATTTTGGGGAAAAAAAAGGCCCCTGAAATTTATAAAGCAATACTTTTTTTAAAGCTTTGTTCCTACAAAGTGAGACTGTAAGAATGAAAGTTAAATGACTTTGCTATTCCATTTATATTGAGTTTGGATATCCTCAAAGTAACTGAAAATTTACTTTTGAATATGCTGAAAATAGAGCTTATAAGTATCTATTATAATAGCTTTTGATTGGCCAGATTCTATCTCTGACTCTTACTATGCTTTAGAATTCATTTCTGAACTCTATGTGATCACTGGGAAGAAGAAGGCAGTAAGAGAAAAGACCAATAGAAGAAATTGATAACTCCAAAGGGCTACAGGCATTTGTGTTTCTCATAGTTGTGTATGCCTTATGTTCATTTTAAAACTTTAAAACAATAAAAGGACCACATATATGAGCATAAATAGGTATAAAAATATTGTTTCCCAAAGAATTTTCATTATATGATGATACCTTTTGAAGGAAAGGAATATAGAAGGTTCAGTGTATGATGATACCTTTTGAAGGAAAGGAATGTGTCTCTTGGTCCCATCAGATTTTTTCCTGAGGTGACAAAAGTGTTGATATGGTTTGTCTCTGTGTGCCCACCTAAATCTCATCTCGAATTGTAATCCCCATGTATTGAGGGAGGCACCTAGTGGGAGGTGATTGGATCATTGGGGCGGATTTTCCCATGCTGTTCTCGTGACAGTAAGTGAGTTCTCACAAGATCCGACGGTTTAAAAGTGTTCGGCAGTTCCCCATACCCAACCCCTCTCCCTCTGTCCTGCTTCCACGTAAGACAAGCCTTGCTTCCTCTTCGCCTTCACCTCCCCAGCCCTGCAGAACTGTGGTTCAATTAAACCTCTTTCCTTTATAAATTACCCAGTCACAGATAGTTCTCTATAACAGTGTGAAAACAGACTAATACAATTGACTACAAATTATTTAAAATTCTCAGCACTCAAGCAAGCTGTGGCATTACTTAACACAGTTATTTTTTATATTTATGTGACATTTTCGTAACAGACCCCAGGGAACCAACTTAAAACAAGAGTAAGCAAAACCTTTGATCCTCAGAGAAGATTATTTGATGCAAGAAGTCTTTTCTTGCTGGGCCCGCTGGATCACATCTGTAATCCCAGCACTTTGGGAAGCAGAGGCAGGTGGATCACCTAAGGTCAGGAGTTTGAGACCAGCCTGATTAACGTGGTGAAACCCTATCTCTACTAAAAATACAAAATTAGCTATGTGTGGTGGTGTGTGCCTGTAATCTTGGCTACTTGGGAGGCTGAGGCAGGAGAACTGCTTGAACCTGGGAGGTGGAGGTTGCAGTGAGCCGAGATCACGCCATTGCACTCCAGCCTGGGCAACAAGAGTGAAACTCCATAAAGAAAAAAAAAAGTCTTTTCTTGGTGAAGCCTCCTTAGACTCACCATCCATCAGCTTTGACAGCTTTTTGTGATCTATGGCCAGTAATCTCTGCTTAATCTATAAAGTGTAAACTGTTTCAGAACAGCAAATGTGCTTCCCAGGTGTTAAGAAGGTCACCAAATTAGTTCAATGCTGAAATATAAGAAGACAGCCTTCCTGGGGATATGTACCTCCTTTGAAGTTACTAGGAAAAGAGCAGTTCCAGAATATGACTTAATTGCTAATTTTAGTTATAACCAACAAAAAACTCTTTAAAAATATAACAGTGTGTATGTGATGGGTGCCTATGCTTAAATAAATGAGCATTTGATTATAAAGAGGGAAGAATGGCTCTCAGGAAGCTATTGTTGTGAACTGGAAACCATGCATCATGTAGTACGATGTAAAACAGGCTTCGCAGCTCTATGCTAGCTGATTATTTGTTCTAGGATAAGTCACTTCAGCTCTGAGTTTGGGAGTCATTGGTAAAATGGGAAGACCAATATTTGGCCTACCCCATTCTTAAAACTCAGTTTGTGATTCAAAGTAGAAAGAATGCAAAATAAATAAATAACAGAAGACTACAAAAAAGTCAGGAACATCTGATTGAAAGTAAAAGCCGGAGAGAGATCCAAGATGGCCGATTAACAACAGCTCAGGATTGTAGCTCCCAGTGAAAGCGCAGAGAGCGAGTGGACGCCGCACTTTCAGACGAATTTTTGTTGCCCACAGACTAGGAGATTCCCGGCGGAGGAGCC
>CAUYLG010075558.1:0-15058 GCA_963573385.1 Cacajao melanocephalus
GATTACAGGCACACACTACCATGCCCGGTTAATTTTGTATTTTTTGTAGAGATGGGCTTTCTCCATGTTGGTCAGGCTGGTCTTGAACTCCTGACCTCAGGTGATCTGCCTGCCTCGGCCTCCCAAAGTGCTGGGATTACAGATGTGAGCCACCATGCCCCAGTCTAGATATGATTTTTAATCCCAGATAGATTTGTTGCTTCTTCAGTGAGGATTATCAACAGCCGACAGAACCACTAGGTGAAATGTTTTGGGGGGAGGGTACTACACTGTCTCAAAGCCCCAAGGATTACTTATTAATGGCAAAGGGAAAATTTTTCCTTTAAAACAGAGAGATCTGTCAGTCATCCCTGCACTGAGTGGTCAAACTTAGCTCTATCAAGAGTGAACAACCTGACAATATGTGTCCCTGAGGATGACATATCACCCATCTTGCCAAAATGTTTAAGCTGAATCTAACTATGAGGTAATAATCAGATAGATACAGGATGTGGGGCATTATACAAGACTGTTTCAAAAATGTCAAGGCCAGGAAAAACAAAAGAAAACCAAAGAAGTCAGAGGCAGATCCAGATTAAAATGATTTGTGAAATATATACCAAATGTAATGTGAAAATCTTTGTTGGATTCTGAATTCCCCCAAAATAACTGCAAGTGGAGTTCTTAAGACAACATAGAAAATTTAAGTATGTACTATATTTTACATAAAACACTTAAGGCTTATTTTCTCAAGTGTAATAATGGTATTGTGATATGAAGGAAATGTTCTTATTCTCAAGAGAGGCATATTATGGTATTCAAGGAAAGTATCATGGTTCACACAACTTTCATTTGAATTGTTCAGGAGACAGATGACAGATTTAAACCATATGTAACAAAATATTAACAATTGCTGAATCTAGATGAAGTGTGTGCAGGTGTTTACTATACAGTTCTTTTAACTACTCTGCAATTTAAAAACTCTCAAAATAAAATGGGAAGTTTTTACACAATTCAATGGCAATTTTTTAAAATGAAGAAAGTTTTTAACTTTCATTACCACCATTACTAGATTTATTTTTTTTTCTTAAGCTCTATAAGCTTTGGAAGAACTTCAGTTTCTACATAAATGCATTTTATCATAGAAGACAGTGCTTTGCCTCTGCCGCATTCTTCCAAAGACGAATGGCCTTAAGTTTTAAAATACGAAATGAGATTTTCAAACTCCTGACCTTTAGGCAACTATCAAATGCTCCATTTGAGACACATGGCTTTTCCAAGTCATTTTCATGGGTAGTTCTTAGCTTGAACAATGACAGTCTGAAGTGACATACCCAATGGAAGGAGACAGAATTTCCAAAGAAGCCCCAGAAGGGGTCCAGGCACACCTGCAGCCGCTGAGCCAGGATTTATGCTCATCTAAAGCTACTGACTCAGAACATTCAAATTAGCTGATTAACATAATCAATTGCTTGTTATGCATGGCTCCCTTTGCACACAGGGGAAGCAATTTTATGGTAATCCTCACACTGTACAAGGCAGAATACTGATGTTCACCTAAATTAGGGTCCCATTTCTAATTCATTTATTTTTCTCAGGAAAGCTTCTCTGAGATTTGATTCTGAGAAGATTCCATCTTTGATTCATTTCCTAATGCACTTTAATTCTCCTTCATAATGTTTATAAAAACATATCATTGTGTACACATTTCTGTATTTGCTTTTTAAAATGTTTTCAAGTTCTGTAAGGGCAGGGCCAGATCTTTTTCATTCTCACGGTGTATTCAGTACCCATCCCTGTGCCGGGACCTGTGCCTGGCACAAAACAGGCATAAATAAGTATCTGCTGACAAAATGATTTTGGAGGTTCATCAGACTGCTCCCAAAGGGGTGTGTTTGAGACCTCAGGTGAGCAGAGACATTAATTTAAAGCTGAAGGGGCTCTCAAACTCTTGCATGTGGAAGCCACCTTCAGACATCCACAGCCACAGGATGCAAGTGAAACTGCTAAAATTCAGGGATGGACTCCAAAAGACAAAGAATCAATCATAAAATTCTATATGATTTTACTCGATATTCAAATGTGCATCTCCCCTCTTCCTTAGGAAATCACTGCTTTCTATATTTGTCCGTTGTTCCTCAGCCAGGCTTGCACAGAAGCCACAGCTGCAAAGTAGACCAGTGTGTTCTGCAGAAAACTGGCAGTTTTTACAAATTATCAGAAAACAAACCAGCAAACCAACATATGTTAAATGCAGAAATAAAACTCTGTCAATGTTAAGGTTTTTCTCCCAGAAATGTATACATATATTAACATTTTGGGGCTTACCAGTGCCTAAAAAAGTAGCAAAGAACTATTAATAAAAGAACTGATGCAGCCAATTGTATTTAATCCCACTGCTGTTTAGTAATGTAAATGACATACATTTTAGTATATATATATAATATGTACATATATAATATATGTATGCATAGTATTCACAGTTTAGAGTATACGATGGAATACATAGAGATGATGGTCCACAAAAATTATCATAATGTTCAGATGCACTGCCACCTGGGTGGGCTTGGGAACTACGAATATAAATGTATGCATACATCCTTAAAGACTTCTCAGCCTGGGATTCATGAACAATTTAAAGAGGTCTGAGAAATTATGTTGAAAGTTGTGTGTAAATGTCTATGTGTACCTTTTTATTTTTATTTTTTTGAGACGGAGGCTCCCTCTGTCACTAGGCTGGAGTGCAGTGGCCCAGTCTCACTGAAACCTCCAACTCCCTGGTTCAAGCGATTCTCCTGCCTCAGCCTCCAATGTAGCTGGGATTACAGGCACGTGCCACCACACCCAGCTAATTTTTGTATTTTTAGTAGAGACAGGGTTTCACCATGTTGGCCGGAATGGTTTAGATTTCCTGACCTCGTGATCTGCTCCCCTGGGCCTCCCAAAGTTCTGGGATTACAGGTGTGAGCCACTGCACCTGGCCTACGTGTGCCTTTTATAAGGGGAAAGGTTGTTAGCCTCCACGAGATTGTAAAAAAGAGTCCGTGAATTTAAAAAGTCGACTGGAATAAAAAGCATTCCACTAATCCATAGCTACACGCATTTATGCTAAGTGTGTGTTTGATGGTTTAAACACCTTGCTTTATGAATGTGCAGATGCACTGTTTAAGTCATGGAAACTTTTAGCACAAAGTATATTGCTGCTCATTGAAATAAAATCATTGTGTCTTTTTGTTACTCTTAAAATAGAAACATTTTTAAATGATATTATGTAGTTGTATTTCAGTCGATCATTGTACAGATGGCTGGTTTTTTTTTATGATTTGGTAAATTTGAAGGATCCTCAGGCTCAAGTGCACTAAAGAATTCCCTGAGTAAGCCATTTTTGGGATGCGAGGTCTCTGCCTGTTTATTTTTTGAGCCTAATATCTTAAAAAAAAAAAAAAAAAAAAGAACAAACAAACTCTGCTACATTTCTAGATCTGGCATTTTCCAGGTATCAAATACATACAATCCATAAATTTTACTCAGTGGGACTGCTATGATAAACAGAAGGAAAATAAGTTAACAGCAGAAAGTTTTTTGTTTTGTTTTGTTTTGTGAATGAAAAATGAAAGTGTACACACATTCTGGCTTAAGGCTACAGGATTACTTTTGACTCCCTTTCAATTCTCTGTGTGTATGATGCGGGGAGGAGGAAGAGAGTCCTGACAAGATATTTTACACAGAATCAGCTTTCTCTTATTCTGACGTAGATGCTAACAAAATACTTCGTTAAAGAGAAATCCAGTCTTTAGCTAGTGATGTCATTAATTTTTCCTAATTTTCCCTAATATTGTCTGAGTCCAGATGGTGTTTATGGGCAAGTGTGACCACGCCCTACTACTAGGTGATAGACACATGAAAGAGATGATTAGAAACAGGACTACTGGCTGGGCGTGGTGCCACACACCTCTCATCCTAGCTACTTGGGAGGCTAAGGTAGGAGGATCACTTGAGCCCAGGAGTTCAAGGCCACAGTGAGCTATGATCATGCCACTGAACCACAGAAGCCTGGCAACAGAGTGAGATCCTGTCTTTAAAAAAACAAAAACAAAGCAAAACAAAAACAGGACTGCAGAGATTAAAGCCTGAATAAAAATAAATTGTGTGGCAGGGCTCGTTGGCTCACACCTGTAATCCCAGCTCTTTGGGACGCCAAGGCGGGCGGACCATGAAGACAGGAGTTCCAGACCAGCCTGGCCAACATGGGGAAACCCTGATTCTACTAAAAACACAAAAATTAGCCGGGTGTGGTGGCGGGCGCCTATAATCCCAGCTACTCAGGAGGCTAAGACAGGAAAATTGCTTGAACTCGGGAGGCAGAGGTTGCAGTGAGCTGAGATCTCACCACTGCACTCCAGCCTAGATGACAGAGCAAGACTCCATCTCAAAAAAAGAAATAATAATAATAATAAATTGTGTGTTGGAAAATTCTCTCTCCTTGAATCGCTTGAATCCAGGAGGCGGAGGTTGCAGTAAGCCGAGATCGCATCACTGCACTCAACCCCGGGCAACAGAGTTAGACTCCATCTCAAAAAAGAAAAAAAAGGAAAAAAGAATATTATCTCTCCTCTCAGTTCCTTTATTTTCTAAAAATAGCATGTAAGCTGTAACTGAAATGATTTTTCACACTGAAAAAGATGTGTCTTCAGCTAAAATGGAAGTGGTTATCATTACAAAGAAATAGACTACTTTAAGTATAGCCTTGGTGGATAAATGCTTTGAGAAAAAAATTTTTATTGGGTTTTCCCACTGATTCCTCTTGTTATACACCTGGTTCCACCCAATTCCCTAACTAACTTGGCAAAAGATATGACAATGCTATACAAATATGATATATATATATATGATGTACATATTATACAATAATGTATGTAATATATTATAGCAATAGGTAATATCACAAGACTAGATATATGGATTCTTACAGATTCTACTAGAATGTTTTATAAAAAAATAACCACACAAAAATTAAACCATTTATAAACCAGGAATTATCTCTGAAATCTGTATGTTAAAGGATTCATATTGCTGTTTCAAACCTCTTTCCTTACTTCATTAATAAGTATTTTATTAATTCTCTGGGAGTTACAACATAATGAAAAGAACATTGTAACTGAATTAAAGGTCCCTGGTCAATTTGGAAATTAAACTTCTATGCCTGGTTCTCTCTAAAATGGTGAGAGAAAGAGCTCCCCATGTCATGAAGATGACAGGCCACAAACCAAGTGCTTCCACCTCCTCAGGGGAGCTGTACAACTCCAGGCCATTTGCTCATTCCACCCTTCTTATTTTATGTCCTCTGTGTCTCTTCAAAAGACTTACCCAGTTTTAGAAAACTGGTGCCAGCCTCTGATCTAAGCAAATCATGACCCAGTTGAAATTGTTAATTAAAATAGAAAGCAAATAAATACCATTCCTCTTATTTTTGATTTATTATCATTACTGTTTATTCTTATATTCTTATAGTTATTACCTATACTAGAAGTGCTCATTAGTATAATGGCAGAATATGTGGCATGGGTTGATGTGATTCCACATCACAGTCACAGAAGTGGAGGGATGATTTCTAGAAAATTCTGTGCTTCATTAGGAAGAATGTGAGGTTGCACATAAAAGTTCATCACTTTTGTGACTCTCTGTTTTAAACACAACGCTAAATAGGCTACTTGTTTCTAGACAACAATTTACTGTTCTTTATTTCTCAGATTGTATTACTCCCTCACACAGAACTATATGATTTGCTGATCTGAACTTTTAATTATTCTCTAAAATTAGCTACCAGAGCTTACTCCTGATCCTTCAGCCATTTAGGTCTCTTGGTCTTTGATAGCACCAGGTGAAGCTTGTGTTAAGGGCTCAATTTAATGATTGGTTTATTATGCTGGCATCTGTTCTCCCCTCATTCCTTCTCAGTCTTTAAAAGTTAAGATCAAAGAGATTAATTCATAAAATATTTCATTTCAAATTTTATCTTTCATCTTATGCCAAAGTTTTCTTATAACTGAGACGCTCACAGTGATTCAGCATACATCTGCCAGAACAGAGTTGCATACAGAACTGTCCTCAGGCAGCCTCTGGGTGTTCCCTCAGCCATAATAGCTGTTTAAGGGAGTTGAGGCTGTCCTTCCTGTGCAATGAAGTCTGCTGGTGCCATGTTGAAGGCTGAGATCCTTGGGTGGCACCATGTTCCCTAGGAATGCTCAAACTGCAGGATATGGCTGACTGACTTCCTGACAAACTTCATTCATCCTTTTATCTGTCATTGTACAGACCCAGGTATAGCTACATATTCAGAGAGGGAGTAGGGTGCATACAAGATGCAGCAGCTAAAGATGTCCATGTTGATAAGGCGTTTTTATCAAGTACAACATAAGGAATTTCTTTGAACCACAGGCGTGAACTAAAAACATCATGCTGTTATTCTATTTCATGACTACTTTTGCCTGGCTGTGCATTTTGTGGACATTTTAGGCTCTTTTGAAATATAGCTTTTTTGTTTTGAAGTAAAGACATTTTTCTTTAATCTATGCTATCTATCACACACCACTGTTAGTTTTATAAAAGCATTTATGTTCAAAAAATTGGTGTTTGTTAGAAATAATACTAAATAATATTTAGTTTTCTAAATTCTCTTTATTGCTTTTATAATGGTTGATTTTGAGGTATGCTCTTTTGCCTTTTACAGATTCTCTCTCTTTCTTTTAATAGATGGATACATTCTGTTTTATTTTTACTTGCCCTCATTAGGCAAATTTAATTCACAGAATTCTATTTGCAATTTTAGTCTTTGACTATTAAGAAATTTGGTGTATTCGTGTGTGGTGGTTAGCTTATGTATGTGACTTTTGGCATGTCCTTTGTGGAACATTCTTATCCATGCCTGTTTTCAGGAAAGAGAAACTACAATCTAATTTTGATTAGATTGCAAATAAAACACTGTGTTTCCTTCTAGCAAATAAATCCCGTGCTGTTTAAAACAAAATATATTAATCAAAGACATTAAACTACTTATATACTCAACAACAATTTTGTGATTAAAGTTACACTCTACCAGGTTACAATGAAAGAAAATTTTCTTATTCTTATGTAAAGTAAAATTTCAGTTTGGAAGATAGGTCCATAAGGGAATTAGTGATATTCGAGTAGACCCAGAACAATTTCGTTTTCCTCCAAGGAGAAGCAGGAAAAAAAAAAAAAAAAGTAAAGCAAAGGAAAATGGAAGAGTGGAGGATGGCAGAAGGAGAATAAAAGATGAAGAGTACAGAAATGTACTGAGAGAAGTGAAGTGAACCAGAGTATAGAGGGAGAAAGCAGAAGAACTTGAGGAATAAAAAAAATGAATGTAAAGACAATATTACAACCCACATTATCCAATAATCACTGAAATGCAAGTCCAAGGCCAGGTGCAGTAGCTCATGCCTGTAATCCCAGCACTTTGGGAGGCTGAGGCGGCTGAATCACCTGAGGTCAGGAGTTCGAGACCAGCCTAGCCAACATGGTGAAACACTGTCTCTATTAAAATACAAAAATTAGCCAGGCATGGTGGCAGGCACCTGTAATTCCAGCTACTTAGGAGTGCAGGAGGCTGAGGCACAAGAATCACTTGAACCTGGGAGGCAGAGGTTGCAGTAAGCCAAGATTGCACCACTGTACTCCAGCCTGGGCGACAGAGTAAGACTCTGTCTCAGAAAAGAAGAAGAAGAAGAAGAAGAAGAAGAAGAAGAAGAAGAAGAAGAAGAAGAAGAAGAAGAAGAAAAAGAAAAAAAAAGATTAGGAAAAATGTCAGAATGGCTCGAATTTCAGAAGAGAAAAATCTTACTAATGGAAAAAGATAGCTGATCAGTTAAGTGGTAGCATAGCCCATGTAGAATTCAGATGGAAGATAATCAATGCATTCATTCAGGGACAAATCTATGCATTTAGGGAATTCATTTATGAAAGAAGTACTAAAATTATTTCATTATCTCATCTTATCAACAACATTTATGTTTCTGTGACTGAAACCAAAGGCACCACAAAAAAAGTCATAGCCAATTAATTTTCAGATTCTACTTGTTTGGAGTAGCAGGGGCTGGCATCCTATGACCAGCGATAGTCCTTTCAGCAGAGCTGGCTTCTTTGTCCTCCAGAAATGTGTCCCTGGCAATGAAGAGCCTTGGGGAGGAGTGTATCATTTTCCACATCATTCAGGTCTTGGGAATCTGTTTATTCTGTTTTCTTGTTTGTTTTGTTTACATTAGAGAAAGAATGGTTTGTACTCAGCCTCTGTATGTTCCATTTGAACTAACCATTAGACTCCCAGAATTTTATTTTTGCAAAAAATGGTTTCTGTAACTACATGAGTCTCATTTCCTTCAATAATATTTTTCTTTTTTTCTTATTTTCCTACAGGCTTGACCAGGGATATAAGTGCAAATTAAAAAAAAAAAAAGAAAAAGAAAAAGAAAAAATTTTATCAGCATTAAAATAAGAAAATCAAAAAGTTGCAACGTTTCAATATATTATACACTTTCCCTTGCTTCCCACTCCTATTTTTATTTTTTATTTTTAAATTTTTGCTTTTTTGGCTTGATCAGCATTAATTGTCATCTTGTATCTCTTTGGCTGCTTCTGGAAGTACTTAATTTGGAAACTATGATAACTCAGATATCAGCTTAAGCACTAGGGGAAATTTACAACAAACTGTGGGACTGTGTTATCAGAGTCTACCAAGTCGCTTGTATAGCATAAGGCATGCAAAGTTACTCAATGAGAAATACTCTAGGCAACTAGTAAATGTTTAATAGCACAACATTACCAGTACTTCCTAATTAGTCACACAATACAGATTATTTTTTAGTTCTGTCAGCATATAATTGCTATACCCCATCTAAAGCCATTAAAATCTAAATATGAGGTAGAGGAAATTGACAAACAATCTCATTGCATTGCACAGGCATCATTGGAATGATTCACCTGATGAAGTGACCAATCAAATGGATAAAGGAAGTGGTTAATACTAAATTTGTTGTACCAATAAATTTAAAGCTGAATGGTAAAAAACTTCTTTGAAGTTCTGATAGGATCAAAGAGATTGAACTAGTTGTGAATTGAACTGTGAGCTGAGATTTTGATTTTTCAGCCATGGCCTTAGTCTGAGCAGACGTTTTAACACCAAGCCTGGAGTGGGCTGATCAGCCAGAGAACAGGCCTCTACGATGTCACAGACACTAACTTGCTATGAAAACTTGAGCAAATATAGAGTCGCTGGTCTCCAGGTTCCTTTCTTTGCCAAATGAGCTAGCAGCGCCGGCCCAGCCTGATACGCAGGATCAGCGAGGATCACTGCCACCAAGGATGGAGACAGGGTGGGGAGGAGGACGAGATGTTCCCAGCAGCAGAGAAACAGGTGTGAGCAATGCAGAACCCAAGAGAAGCACAAGAAGTGGAATAAACGGAGGGAAGGCAGGGATTTAAAGCAAGCTGCTGAGGAATGGTTAGGTTGGTCTTGATCACCATGTCCCAGAGCAAGAACGCACAATGTGGCATTCATGAGACTCAGAGGAAAGCATCAGAGAAGCAAGAAAGGGACAAAGATAAGCAATGTGTCTGCATGTTTCAGCCTTGAGTGTCGGTGGAAATAGACACGGTTGACAGCAGATCTGAAGGAGATGTCAATATGTAATCTGTCAAAAGTGCGTGTAGAACAACTATAAAAACCTGTGAGGACCAAGAGACACGCACATGACTATGTTTTGAACACCTAAACTTTAAAAAGTACAAGCAACAAATTCTAATGTGTGGGCATTTACTTTATGTAGGGGTGCTGCTTATTTTTTTAAATGGACGGGACACCACGGGAAGTGTGGTGTACGTTGTTACTTTAACCTCGAACTTTCTGCATGTGTCATTAAGCACAGAGCCTTTCTCTTGTGACTATAGCTGCAGAGGCTCAGTAGTTTATCTATTCCAGGTGGATGTCCTTGCTGGCTGGGTAGGACAATGACCACACTCAGGTGCTTCTCCATGTTGGGCATCTCAAGGACTTGTGCAGGAACGTCCTTAATAAACCCTCCTCTTTAAGTTAAATGGTGCATGTATCATCTTCACAGGTTTGCTCTGAGACTACAAAAGTAAAAACAGTAAAATAAAAAGGCCAATCTCTTTTTCTTTTGCCATTTAGGGTGTGGAAAATTTGTTTATATTCATTCTCCAAAATTGCCCACAGTTGGTAGTAAAAGCAAAACATCCATCCATCTTTCCGCAGAAATATCTACGATTGAACGTTACCATGACGACATAAAGAGGGGAGGAGCCTAAACAAAGCTGCTACTTAAGTCCAAAGTATTCAAGTCCCCCAATATATTAATTTCATTCAAGTGTCATTTTTTGACTTCCAGATGCAGTTAATTCACTTCAAAGGGCTGGGAAATATGCGCACCATAAGATCTTCTCAGGATAACCATTGTCCTTTCAAGAACATAATTTAGAAATCTCTCTAGCTCAAGTAAAATCTGACTAATCTTAACTAGTCTGCAACATTGATTCTGATAATTTCTGAAGTTACAAAATAGCTAAGAATGTAGCAAAGCACTAGGTGAATTCTCATAATTGGGCTGCTTTAAGGAAATTTTGTTATAACCATAATGACACTTTATGTTTTCTTCTTTGAAATGCTAGTTAATGGGTAGATACACCTGTATTGTGTATATAAGCCAAGTAAATGAGATTTTTTTTTTGTGGAATAACATATTCTGTTTTGTTAGGTGCTTTCTCTAGCAAATTTATTTGCTGTGGGGTATGCTTACCCCTTTAAGCATCTCTTTATGAATCCTGCTAAAATACCCCATTTTCTACATACTGTGATTCCCCAACCAAGCTGATCTTTGGAAGGACATGGAAGAGCTCTTCGAAAACATGTATACTCAGGCTCATCATACAAATCAGAATCCCCGGAAGGTAGCTTTAGAATCTACATTTTCAAAAAACACAACCATAACATCCATATAATTTATTGCTCATTTCATGACCTCAGAATGTGAATGTGATGGTAATATGCTTTGTAAGGGCATTACAACATACTTCCAGATATGACTGATGTGTTTGGCTGGAGGTTTATGTTTCTCCTTAAAGTCATTTACTTCTTATTTTATATGAAAAGTATTTATTCGGAAATAGAAAGTCTGTTCTTACAATTGACAAGAACAAATTCTAAATTTACCTGTAATTTCAAGCATTCCTTGGTGGGCTAGAATAAATGCATTTGATAGCACACTGACTTAGTTATTATATACAGATCCATTTTTTCTTGTTGAATAATGTCTTATTTTGGTTGCTACTTGATATTTGGGACATTTTTGGATACTTATAAAAGCTGGGGAGGCTGAGGGTGCTAAGTAGAAAAGCAATAGTCCTGGAACCTTTCATCTTGACTGTGCATTTTTTTCACTAGTTCAGCTTGGCTTTGTAGGGAGATGATACTCATTTTAGAAGTGACCTACCTGATATAGCAAACCACCATGGCACATGTACACCTATGTAACAAACCTGCACACTCTGCATATGTACCCTAGAACTTAAAGTATAATAATAAAAAAGTGACTTGCCTGTTAGTTCCTCTGCTGTCACTTGCTGTTATTTACTATTGCCTGACCTTATTTCCAGTTAGCAATAATTAAGTGACTTGATAGTAGTTAAAGTGGTCTTAACCAAGAACTGTTTTTTTTTTTTTTTTTTTTTTTTTGACAGATTCTTGCTCTGTCACCAGACTGCACTATAGTGGCACAATCTTGGCTCACTGCAACCTCCAACTCCTGGTCAAGTGATTCTCCTGTCTCAGCCTCCCGAGTAGCTGGGATTACAGGCACAAACATGCCACCATGCCCAGCTAATTTTTGTATTTTTAGTCAAGACGGGATTTCACCATGTTGGCCAGGATTGTCTCCATCTCCTGACCTAGTGATTCGCCCGCCTCAGCCTCTCAAAGTGCTGGGATTACAGACATAAGCCACTGTGCCCAGACCCAAGACTTATTTTAAATACTTTCAAGGTCTATATTTCATACCATTCTTTAAATTGTACAACTGTATTGCTAAAATATAATTTATATTTTTATACAGGGTAAAAGACAGTGGAAATTTTTAAAGGGGTTCAACAACAAAATAAATATTTTATAAATCAAAATCTGCTTTTTTTATTGTGTATGTAGCTAGGATAGCCACTTGGAAATTAATTTGCCTTTCTAAGGCAAGAAATAATTTAGCAATTCTTAAGGGCAAAAATTTTGAGGATTACTTTTAGGAGAAAGACAAATTAAGTCGTAAGACTACCTCATCCAATCTGAAAGCCATTGCCTTTGCTTCATCTTTCTGAAATGCATTTTTCTGGTTCCCTCTGAAGGAAATGGCATTAATCAACACCAGCTGATTGGAAGATATGAGGCTGTTGGGTGATAAGACGTCCTAGATTTCACCCATGGGAAGTGAGACCAAGTAAGACCATACCTAATCAACAATCAACAATGGAATAGGAATTATTTTCACTGGTTTTGTTTTGGCTTTAGATCCATCTTTAATTGGTATAAATAATTAATAACAAATATCTTCACATGAACCAAAAACAAGACTTTTGAGCAAATATATAAGACATTCCCAATTCTTTAATAGATGAGGAATGTAGAAGATGCAGAAGAAAACAGTGAGTGTATAGCCTATTTGTCTGTTTTACAGCAACATGCAAAATTGTGGGTGAAATTTTCCTGTCAGCTGTTAATAAATGTTATACTATTCATGTGTCTTTGTTTTCCTACCTTCAGTAAAATCCTTAACTAATAATAATAACATGGAGCAAAAACTCAAATGTAAAATAAAAGACAATCAAAATCTTCTAGAAAATCTAGCATATTTTCTTTCTTTTCAATGAACTGATAATATTGCATTATGTTATTTTGCTTTGTTTAAATTGCATACCATTCATTAAGAATCAAACTATTTGTAAATGTTTAGTCACTTTAGTTTCACTAAAGTATTCTTATATTTCAAGGACAATGGTATTCTTGTTTTGGCTCACAATGCTATAGGCAAGGAACAAAGAGTATCAAGGAATATCCAGCCATGAAACTAAATTTTGTTAACTAAGCTGTTACCTGTTTTGTTAGGTGAGACTTCTGTGGCTTTCTCTTTGGAAGGTGCTGCTGATATCTAAGAGGAGGTATAGGTTTATGAATACTTTTCTAACCATGGTCTTCACACATTCTAGGGTTGTCTGTGGGAATGGAAATGAAACATTAGTGTCAAGAAATGTCCAAATGATTAAAGATACGTATACTGCCTCTCCCTGGATAAGTAGCATCAATCAGTCAGTGAAGAGGTCTGTAATATGCTACAGATTACAAAGGGAGCAGAAGCTGTCTCTTTTCTCAGTGAGTTTATACTTAAGAGTTTATTATTTGGAGAGTTTACAATATTATTCTTGCTATATAAACTCTCAGAGAGATTACTATAAATAATATCAAGCCAAGGGAAATTACCTCAATGTCTAAATGACCCAAACATAGGAACACATAGCCATTATGGACTTGTCCAAGTTTGTAAGAGGTGTGGTGTTCCAGGAAAATCTGAGGTCATCAGCAAAGCTTGATCAGTCAGTAGGAGTGCCAGGGAAGAAGTGAGCCATGTGACATTCTGGGGCATAAGATGAGAGGACTCTGAGCACAGCTGAGGCACAAACGAGATTTGTAATGAAGTCTACAACAGCATGTTATAATGGAAAGAGCACACATGACCCTAGGAAATTGCCTCGCCTCTCTGAACACAATTTTTCTTATGAAATGGAAATAACAATAATAATCATAGTAACTCCCATCTCACAAATTGTACTGACAGTTGAGATGAAGCCTGGGAAAGTGTTTTATAAGTGATGAAGCAGGAATGGCAATAAAGAAAATAGTGGTGAAGATGATGACAGTAATGCTCCGCCTGGGCATTGAGAGGTCAGTGAAACACACTTCTTCTAACCCCTATAGTAACAGAAGATCCAGTAGTGCTTCTTCCCCCACCTTAGAGACCAAGATTATGCCTTCATATGGGCTTTGACATGTAACTAGCAGAACATAGAAAGTTCTCAGGAGCCCCTCGTGAAGGTGGGAATTAGGGCTGGACTGCACCTGTACTCTAACTTTGTTCCTTTCTTAGGATTCTAAGGGAAATTTTCTCATTTAAAATGAGAAAGAGATACTTACTACATGCCATTTTCTGTCCTTAAAGAGTTTATAATCTAGCAAAACACCACACCACACACACACGCACGCACACACACACACACACACACACACACATGCATATAGACATGCACACACACAGACAACACATGGCAAGACATCTGAGCACAGATCTCATGCAAGGATGCACAGTGTGTTCTTGGAGTGCAGCTGAGTGGAAATCTATACAGAGAACGTGAACATGGCCAGGTTTTTGAACAATTAAATGAGTCTTATCAAACAAAGATAGAGAGAGCTTCCCAGCCAGACGGGACAAGCTGAGCAACATGAAAATAGTGGATTTGGCTTCCAAATAGTACAGGGTATCTTCAGGTTAGAGTCTTTGGCAGGGAGTGGCAAAACTAATAGGAAAAGGAAGATAGGGTAACATTGTGGGAAGGCTTTGAATGTTGTGCTAGAAAGTTTAGACTCTATCCTGAGGGGGTGAAGAGCTGTCAGTGTTTTATGAGAATATGAACTTTAGTTCTTTGTAAATTCTGGATATCAGCCCTTTGTCAGATGGGTAAACTGCAAAAATGTTTTCCCATTCTGTTGGTTGCCGATTCACTCTAATGACTGTTTCTTTTGCCGTGCAGAAGCTGTGGAGTTTGATTAGGTCCCATTTGTCTATTTTGGCTCTTGTTGCCAATGCTTTTAGTGTTTTGGTCATGAAGTCCTTGCCTATGCCTATGTCCTGAATGGTTTTGCCTAGATTTTCTTCTAGGGTTTTTATGGTTTTAGGTCTTATGTTTAAGTCTTTAATCCATCTGGAGTTAATTTTAGTGTAAGGTGTCAGGA
>CAUYLG010075560.1:0-20473 GCA_963573385.1 Cacajao melanocephalus
AGCAACATAGCAAGACTCCTGTATCTACAAAAATAAAAAAATGTTAGCTGGGTGTGGTGACACATGCCTGTAGTATCAGCTACCTGGGAGGCTGATGCAGGAGGATGGCTTGGACCTAAGAGTTCAAGGCTGCAATGAACCGTGATTGCACCACTGCACTCCAGCCTGGGTGACACAGCAAAACCTTGTCTCAAGTAAAAATGTCTTAAGTCCGTAAGTTTCTTTGGCAATACTATCCTCTAACTTGGCAGTGCACTTATGTCTACTAAGCAAAATACGCTAGGACTTTCCTTTTTTTCTTTCATCTCTACGACAAATTACTGAAAACTTAGTGATTTAAAGCAACATATACTTATCTTACAGGAAATCACAATGCTAGTTGGAATGTTGTTGCAGCAAGTACCCCCTGGTAATTTCACCTAACATCCCCAAGAAGGATGCGTCAGTCACTGAAATTGCATCAGGTTACACAGCAAGCTTCCACTGTATCTTGTAACTCTGTTCATTGTGTCAGTGCATTTCAATGGAACAGTTAATGCTTGCTTCATCAAAGGAATATTAAATGTAAGGAAATAGAAGAGAGAGAGTCCTGGTCTTGCCATTGGAAGACCTAGATCAAGCACTCTTCTCAGTCCCTGCCTGGATGTAGTGTTCTGGGCGAGAAGTTTCTCCTCTCCACACCTGTTTCCCATACAAACAGAGGATTTAACTCAACAGTCCCTTAAGTTTCTTTGGCAATAAGATCCTCTAACTTGGCAGTCCACTTAAGTCTACCAAGAAATAAACAAAAAACACTAGAACTTTCCTTTTCTCTTTCATCTCTAATCAATTTTATTTGTTTGCTAAGGACATTTATGAACATAAGGTTTTTCTTTTCCACTTTCAGGTCTTTATTTTCCCAGGAAGGTTATATTCTTCCAAACAGAGATACAGCTACACCCAGAACATGCACAGCTTCAACCACTGTTTCTTTAAAGCCATACCCTTTCCCCAAAGTCAACTGAAGTAAAAGCCTGATGGCGAGGAGCCCAGCATACTGACAGGCCAGCAAGACATTGAGTGCTGATGGTCGACATCCCAGACTTCATTGTCTTCATCCAAAAGCCCAGCCTGATCAATATGGTGAAACTCTGTCATCTCTACTAAAAATACAAAAATTAGCAGGTGTGGTGGAAGGTGCCTATAGTCCCAGCTACTCATGAGGCTGAGACAGGAGAATTGCTTGAACGCAGGAGGTGGAAGTTGCAGTGAGTAGAGATCGCGCCACTGCACTACAGCCTGGGCAACAGAGTGAGACTCCATCTCAATTAAAAAAAAAAAACAAACAAACAAACAAATGAAACAAAGGCAATGGGCAGGCATACAGTGCACTACAGCAGGCTCTGAAAATGCTGCCAGAGAGTGAGCTTTTCAGAGCTAGATTTCTGATCAGACCCTAAACTGGGGATTTATACAACAGCATCCATGACTCTGTGTTCTTTACCTGCCAACTTTCCACTTCAGCCACAATATATGTAGGCTTTGCCTCCCCACCTGCCAAATACACCATTTTTAATTATTCTGTGACTCCTGGGCCCTGCTATTAATCAGCTCACTCCTTTGTTTCCCCTCCTTCTCTCTCTGACCATACCTTTATCAGTTCATTGCTTTGGCATCACTTCTAGGACAAGATAAGTGACAACCTTTCTCCACTCTGAATTGCTCAAACCAGACCTGGAGTATTCAGATTAGTTTTGGGGGTATGTGAGAAGCTTGTTATTACATCTCATCAAGTAAATTATGATGTAGAGTTAAGAACATGCGCTTTGGAATCAGAAAAGACATCAGTTCAGATTTGGCTCTACCAATGACTAGACATGCAAACTTAACAAAGATCTTTAACTAGCATTTACCCTTGGCTTCCTCATCTATAAAGTAACAGTAACATTACATAACTCAGATTACTGTGGATATTAAAGATGATGTTTGTAATACATCTAGTACACATGAAATGGCTAATATGGTCATTTTTATCATTAATATTCTTCTCAGCCAATTACATATCCAGAGCTGATGCGTGCAGAATGGCTAGACTCAAAATCACATCATATAAAGACTTGTATCAACACAAATATTTGCAATGAAGAAAAAACAGGCAGAGAAAAGGACTGTTTTCTTCAAATATGTGCAAAAAAAAAAGAAAGAAAAATTGCTGATATTTTTGTCTAACCACTGAAAACAGAACTAGTCAATAGAAGAATTTCTTCTCAGAAAAACAAATAATATTCTGACCACTAGTACTGTATGAAAATGGAATGAGCTCTCATGAGAGGTAGTGAGTGTCCCATTGCTGAAGGAATTCAAGGGAAGTCTAGCCAACCACTGGGGCAGGGAATTGCACGAGAAATCCAAGCATGGGATAAGCGATTGGATTTTTATGACATTTAAAATGCCTTCCAAGTTGAAATTTTATTGTTCTGTGATTATTACCGGCCACAGAAGTAGATGCATGAGGAGACTTTTAAAAGGTGAAAGGGAAACCAATCAATTTGGCTCCCTGCTAGCAATTCTTGAAAGAGATAGATGGGCTAAAGAGGTTTACCACATTAGTAAAACGAAGGATTGGGCATGCAATGTTCTACGTCTTCCCATTCGCCATGGCTCTGAAATGTGCTTTTCTCAGCTACAGTCCTTAATGCCAAACTCATTATGTAAAACCTGAGTGGATGGATACATTGTGAGAGACGCTTTAAAATGTAAACTCAATGGCAAAACCCATTACATCAAATTATGTTTATCTAATTAGCTAAAGGCTTAAAGGTAGTTAAAACAGGTAAACCATCCCTCTCCAGCTGAGAGATCATAAAAAGGGATGCGAAGGATGATACCAAGTATCCAAGGATTTGTAAAATGTCAGGAGCAGTGAGCTAATGAGTATTTAGGAAGTGTACATACAAATGTTTTTGAAGTCTTAATAAAGGTTAGCAAATCATTCTTACTAGATTGCTCTCTCTCTCTTCCTCAAAATGGTTCAAGACTACCTCATGGAAACAGGAAACTAGCAGTCTCATAATTGAAAAGAAATTGTATTAGAAAACATTATTTAGGAGGGAAATTCAATGGAAGCTTTTAAAACAAACCTGATATGTACATGCATGTGTGCACATATACACATTACAGACTAATAGCCTGCACTAAGATCCCAGAATTAGGTGTTGGTCTCAGGTCCTGACATCAATGCTAGAAAATACTTTAACTGTGTAATTCTAATAACTTAAAGAAAAAATGGCAGCCCACAGTTTGCACAGGACTTTCACAACTATCTTACTTCATCTTGACTGCAACCCCTGTTCAGTTAGCTGGGAAAATGTGAGGATCAATTGTATTCTTTCTTTTATATCTCAGGATCTGTGACCAACACACATTTTTAAAATACATGAGGCTGGGCACAGTGGCTCATACCTATAATCCCAACACATTAGGAGGCCGAGACGGGCGGATCACCCGAGGTCAGGAGTTCAAGACCAGCCTGGCCAACATGGTGAAACCCCTTTCTCTACTAAAAATACAAGAAATTAGGTGGGCGTGGTGGCAGACGCCTGTAATCCCAACTACTTGGGAGGCTGAGGCATAAGACTCGCTTAAACCCGGGAGGCAGAGGTTGCAGTGAGCCAAGATGGCACCATTGCACTCCAGCCTGGGCAACAGAGTCAGTGAGATTCTGTCTCGAAAACTAAAACTAAAAATAAAATCATGTCCACCACTAAGGACAAATTCAAAGTGTAAAATCAAAAAATACTGATATTTTTATTTCAGATAATGATTGTATTGAAATGTTTTCTAACCACATTTACAATATTCATTAAAAGACACAAGACAGGCCACGAATCCAGAAACTCTAACAATAGCCATTCAAGGACTTTTCTATCACCTAAGCATGTGTGTACTTCTGAAGGAAAAAATTCATTATTTGCAGGCTTCATTTAAGCAAATGAGAATGACTCCAGTGTTATGCTGGTGATAAGTTGTACATTTAGTTTTTAAAAGCCTTTAAAAAGAACGTGTATGTAATCAACATGAAATAAAAATCTATCCATTATCCCCTGATTCTATCAGGAAATGGTACTATAAATAGCACCTAATAAAAGAAACTGAACAAAGCCCTCTGACCAAGAAGCAGTTGAGCTGGGCCCCAAATCATCTAAATTCTATTTAGAAGATTAGATTGAAACCAATTTAATCCTTCACAGAGGGACTAGCATTAGACCTTAGCAGAGATAATAAGATAGGGTGATAAACTGCATTAGAGGTGACCATAAGCCTTGGAGGACTGGAAAAGTCTAAAAGCCATTCATTAGGTTGCTTTTCCAAGTAAATCACTGATGGTCACAAACCAGCTCTGCCAGAGACAGGTTTGGTTTGACTCAGGACTGAACCTGTGGAGCTGAAGAGCACAATTAACTGAAGTTGGGAAGGAACTAAAACTACCCAAATTTTCAGACCGATCACCCACTGTGTGTTCATGGAATGATGAGCTGTTCATGGGATGACCTGCAACCAGTCACTCACTGCATGTTCATGGAATGAGCTGTGTTTTTCTCAAAGATACTTCCTCTTTCAGATTACTATTTGGCATGGTACAGCATTAAACCTTTCCTACTACTACTGACAAAAATACTAATATCTAACACTGACTAAGCACATGTCATGTACAGGAATCAAAATTCAGTACACCATGGAAGGAAAGAGTTTAAGATCGAAGCTGTTGTCCTAGGTTATAAAAAACAAAAATGGCAAGGCGTGAACAACAAAGAAAAGAAAGTGTCCACTTTTTTAGGATTAAAAAAAACACCCTAGTAGTGAAAATAGCCCTTGGTCTGGAGGAGAGATAAGAAACAGCTGTTCATCAAGGGCGGCCGAAGGCACAGGGGAAGCACGGGAAAGCACGGGGAAGCAGCCTGCCTGCTCACAGTTACAATGCTCCAGAATGCTTTTTGTTTGTGTGAAGGAATTTACAACCCAGTGAGTCCCATTGCAAAGCTTATACTTAGCTCTTTGTAATGTGTGCCAGCTCCTGGTGTTTTCCCATTCGCTCACCCAGATGTCAAGAGAAAGACAGAATAAAGGTCCAATAATAAGAACTTGAAGACAAACTACTATATTTGGATGTAGATATAACCCTATGTCTATAAACATACTGTCTGTGAGGCACCAAACTGCTTAATCTTCTCTCTTTGTAGGCTTCCAAATCCCATCTCGTTTTGCATCCACTGCGCTTTGTACAAATGCCAATCCCCACCAATTCAGCCCTGATGTCAAGTGACAAAAGGAAATACTCTCCCACGTGAACTCTCTCTCTTTCAGCCTTTTTGCTTCAAGTCTCCTTCAAACAAAGACTTTGCCTCTGATTCCTGGCTTGAGATCACTTTCTTAGATGACACATAGCTTGGTGTGGCCAAGCAGTTATTTTTTTTAAAAAAAGGTCAGTGCCTAGATTCCCCCATGATGTAAATTAGAGAGTTGCAGCCTCATCAAGGTCCCCCAATGATGCCTCCCAGTGAGAAAGGAACTATTGGATTTCCATCTGTGTGTTTCATACCATTGGTGGCTATTGTTTAAATAAACATTACTTTGTATAGCTCCTTTTAAAAAATTCAATACATGTTGGTGCCTGGTTAAAAAGAAAGAAAATTGCAGTATTAAAAGACTAGTATTTTCGGAGTCTTGTGATGTAAATTGCTAATTTAAAACCCAAAATATTGTTAAAGTGTCTTTATTTAATAGCAGGTGATTGCAAGCTGTAATTTGCAAGCTGTAGATGCAGATGGTAATGTTTTTCCTCCCTTTTCAGCAGTGCAGTACAGTATTTACTGCAGATCTATGCAGACACAGAACAGCCAACTGTGAAAGAAAACACTCTGCAGGAAGATCAACCACAAACTTTGTAAGACAAAGATGCGTTTTGAGACCTGCCCATCATGTCTCAGCCAAGGCAAGGTCCTCTCTTCCTGAGCGTGGAGGGTGCTTGCTCATTAAAAGAAGCTGAAGGTGCAGCTCATGGGTTTGTCAAGTGTTTGCAAATGTTAAAACATGTGCATGAAAGATCGGTATTTAATTTAGGCTTGACTTATTCATTCTGTGGCTACAGATAACTTACAGAAGAGAGAGAATATGGGTATAGGATTGGAAAATAAAATGCAGGATACCTAGTTAAATGTGAACTTCAGATTTTTAAAAATGAATACTTTGTTGGTATAAGTATATCCCATGCAACTTGGGATAGACTTATGCTAATAAATTACATGGCACATACTTGTATCAACAAAATATTTGTTATTTATCCAAGCTTCAGATTTCACTCAGAATTCTTTTATTCACTACACCTTGCAACCCTATGTAGGGAGAAAGGGTGAATAAATAAATAACAATGTCATCTGCAGGTGAAGGTGATGGGAACTAGCATTTACTGAGCACTGGCTAGGGACTCACCTTCTGCTCTCTTGTGTAATTAAGGCAATTGCTTACCAGGTAGGTTTTTTTTTTTTTTTTAACCAACCACAATTCAAAGAGGACATAATTGTGGCTCAGAGAAGTTTAGTAACTGTCCCAAAATCATATAGTTTACAAGAGCCCTGGATTTGGTGACCAAGTCATAGCAATGACTTTAAAGACTGATTTATTTTCATAAAACGATACTGCTGCCTCACCTTTGTTAATTCTCTCCCATGACACTCAGGGAAGTGGGAAGAAATGCAATGCCCATTTCTAGCTCTAGTCGCTTCCCAACTCCCCAATCCCCACAAAATTGCAAACAAGCAAACAAGCCCAGCTGTCTTCCCAGTTGTCTCCTTCCTCCCATCCTTACCCCAATGAGCAGTTAAAAGCACTATTTGCCTGTTGAAGAGGAATCACAACTCTTTCTTAATTCGTGTTATCCAAGTAAAGTCTTCGTAATTATTATATTCTCTTTTATCTTATTGTGGTCTATTACAAAAAGTCTTGGCAGGCTGGCCTTCTCAGGGCATTTACACTACTTTTGCAGAATTCCAGGACGTGGTAACACAAGACCCAAACAGGAATGAGGAGAAAGGGACTGCTGATTGTGCCCTCAGATGTCATACCTCCCTTTTCATTGTTGCCCAAGTCCTGGATGGCTCAGCATCCCCTCCCCCGTGACTCAGTAGGAAGTCCTGATTGATCTCCAAAGTTTCCCAACAGGTGTAATGTTGGCATTTGGACAAAATGATTTTATATCATAAAGGACTGGCCTGAACATTGGAGGACACTTCTTATTCCTATGTTCTCATCCAAAATACTGCAGGCAGTCATTTAGTCACTTTGTAAACCAAGAACATCCCTGCCCATTTCCAAACACCTCTGTTGGTGGAGAGGCACCTCCCCATGGGCAGTTTGTTGCCCCATGGGGAGGTGCCTCTCCACCAACAGAGGGGATGGACTGCTGAGCCATCCAGAACTTGGGCAACAGTGAAAAGGGAGGTATGACATCTGAGGGCACAAACAATCGTCCCTTTCTCCTCTTTCCTGTTTGGGTCTTGTGTTACCACATCCTGGAATTCTGCAAAAGTAGTATAAATGCCCTGAGAAGACTAGCTTCCCAAGACTTTTTGTAATAGACCACAATATCATTGGGCAATATTCCTCAGTTCTGGCCAATGAGACATGAGAGTAGGTCGGCTGGGGGTCGCTGGGAAAATTTTTCCCACACTGTAAAAGAGGTGCAAGGAAGAAATGGTTCCACTAACACGGCTGAATGTGGTTAAGTCTGCGTGTGATGTTTAGTGCTGCAAATGCCATTTTTCACCAATGGAAACAAAAACTGAGAGTGAAAAGACGGAGAGTACAAAAATGGAAAAACACTGGCCACCTGATAGTATCATTGATCTGCTGAATTAGCAAACCCTGGAGCTGCCCTACCTCCAAGTTCCTGTTAGGATGGAATAAAACTGCCTTATTGTTGAGGCATCCTAAGTTGAAAGCGCTCAACCCATTGGCAACTTAGAGCGCCCTAGCACATAGTTACAAGAACACTGAACTTCTGAAGGGAGGATAAGAAAAGAACAATGAAGAGATTAGGGGAGTGTGAGGTGCTAGAGACGTCTTTGGCATATTATGGTGCAATGGCAAAGAGGAGAGAATGGAGTCAGGAAAATGGAATTTAAACCCTAACTTGATCACAAATTCACTCTGTGATCTTTGGTAAGGCACATTAGCTTAGCCTTAAGTTTCTGATGGAAAACCTATCTGGATTAGATCTACAAATCTTGCCACTTCAAAGCCTGTGGTCCACACCAGACCTACCCTGTTTCTCACTGGTGCGTGAGCCCAGTAACCACATGTACCACCCCATACCATAATGTTACAACCAGGCCTCTTCACTCATCCTACCTGCCCATTTCCTGGGCCATGTGAACTCTGGGCCCCATCTAAACCCACTCCCTCCTAAGAGACCCCAATACTTTATTCTATGGCTCTGACGTAAATGTCATTTGAGCCAACAATCAACCTCAAGATCTCTGCTGTGTCTTTTTGACTGCACCAAATAAATTTTATTCTAACTAAAATACCTAAGATCGATTGTGAGATAGCCATATTTAAATTACCCACATTCTCTTTCAAGGAGCATTTACTATACCTTTTAAATAAAGAATCCATAAATGCTAACCTTGCACATTGCATTCCATCCTGTTTAACTTCTTATTAATGTGTATTTGCAGAAAAATAAAAATTACTTGCCCTCATTTACTGAAGGGTGTTATATAAACCACTTAAATATAATATTCTCTAGTGCCATCTAGGGGATTTCAGACCAAGAGAAAAAAACAGTTCAGCTGAAAGAAAAACAGACAGTGAGAAATCAGCTATGACTCGCAAAGTAATTTCTTATACAAATCTGATAGTGTTTGGGTAATCTTTCATTTTCATTTGGATAGCTGGGCAAGGTCACACATGGTGCTGCTCTTGGGAATGCATAAATGAGTAAAACACATGACCTTGTGCCCATGTTTGTAGCCTAATATCTCACAAACATAACCTTGAGAAACAAAAGTTTCCCCACTGAAATCAATGCCTCTTTCTAAAACCAAATCATGCAGAATTTGTTGATATTTTTAAAATGAGTTTTCTGGCTACCTGGTATGTAGATGTTAGTCATCAACATATAAGAATTCAGGCAAGCGATCTTTGAAGCTAAAGAAGAAACCCCAGAGTGATTGACAGTTTGCAAGGACTGTCTGCCTCCATCCTTAGCCCCTCACAGAATGTCCAACAGATAGAACTCTCTCCTAAATGTTATGTAATGATATGGTATTGCTTGATGAGGTGATGTCCACTTCTTTCTAATAACTGTATGTGACTCAATTGCAGTAGTCTATATTAACTTAAATAAGCACTTTTCTGGGAAGGTCTACCTGCCTATTTGTGTGATGGCCCTGGGCGAGGTAGGCCCTTTACCCACAGGTTTTTGCAATAATCCTTCCCCCACAGTCAATAAACATTTAATTCCCATTTTACAGATAAGAAAAGTGAGGAAAAGATAAGTAGAATGTCTTCTCCAAAGTAACACAAAAAAATGCATAAACAGGATTTTGAATCCATACTATGCTCTAGCGTTAACCAATGTGCTTCCCCCACCAATATGGAATTTCAAAGGTAGCATTTAAATGACTACTAAATGTCTTATAAACTATTTCAGTCAAAGGCAAAATGCACATGAGGCTGACGCTACATGATATTCCTGATATTCAACCATTTCAACCTATAAAAAGGGCTTATGTGTGAACCAACAGAACGTACTCCCAAATTCAAAGCTATTTCCCTTTCAGGCTGGTAAAAAGAAGTAGCTTTTGTTATGGTTATGTACCATTTCATTTAGCTTGGGTTTTTCATGATCTCTTCACTAGTGCAAGCTCCAATTAATTAAACTGAATTACCTCCAAGGATGCAACTTCTTCGTGTATCCTTATTTGCTTGTCAAGGCCAAGACTCCTAAATATCACCTCCAGGTTGTATTGATTTTATTTATCTTACAAGTATTTTGTGACAGTAGGTACTGGAAAGGCTGCTGCAACACTATTTGTTCATAGTCACTTTGTTTAATGTCTGGCTCTATTAAATGTTATTTTCTCAGTTAGATCATTTGGCTACAATAGGTCTCCATGCCAGAGTGAATGGAGGAAGATGATGGGATGGTCAGGACTAAGTGACAGGTGGAGTGATGTTTTGGAATGCATCTAATAATATCTTATTAGCTTACAGAAACAAAAAGCACTGGCTGTTTAACATCTGTTCTCAAGCAACCCTGATGTAAACTTCGATGAACCCCGCAAAGGCCATGTACCTCAAAGTAAAGATGATCAAGGCAAGGCATATTGGTTCCTGATCTAATAAAGCTAATGGTTTCTGCTTACTGTTCAGTCAAAGGCTAGTTGGTTTACAACAGGGATTTTACTTTATCCCCAAATAGTTTCTCTTAGTTCTTGCCTTTCTAAATCCATAGGGACAAAAATAACTAATGCATAAGTATATACAACCCTTTCCTTTTTCCTAATCCTCACAACCCCCCTCCCCACACACACCCACAAAGTCCACAAAGGAAGCATTTTGCAGAGTAATCAAAGAGAAATAGGATGGGGAAAGAAAAGTGGAAGCCACAGAAATGGGCGTAGAGAAGCATTTCACAGAAAACTAAAAGACGAAAAGGAAAACAAAAATTGGGACCAGTGAGTACACACTGTGGCAAGCAGCTAGGAGAATGAAAGGAATAAAATGGCACTCTTTTGATATTATTCAATACATTCAAATAAAACTATAACATTCTTATTACTCCAGGATGTTGGACTGTCGTTCTTTGACTACGACTCTGCAGTGAGACTGGGCTAGGGAGAGCCCCAGGATTTATTCATATTATGCTGATATGGTGTATAATGAGAAAGACATCAACCATTTCATGTAGAATTAGCGGATCTATTCCTGCCCCATCTCCTCTAGTGTTCTGGAATTATTGCATAATATGGTCTCTGATTTTTATTTTCCATTCTGCACAGCATCCTGAGGGTCCAACTCTCCATTGCTTCAATATGCCCCTTGCCCTCAATAACTCCTCGCCGCAAAAATCTCCTCACAGTATCAATTCTCAGTTCCTCCAGATAAAAGGAAGGTTGTAGGTTCCAAATGGACAGAGTCCAATAACAATTAGGTTTATAGGTTTAGTGGGATTCTGCCCAACACAAGGTACCCATGAACAGTGCCTCAACACATCTTCAAATCACCAAGATGTTCTCTAAACCAAATATCCCAGAGATGCCTCCTCAGAGATGATGAAATCCAGACATTCGGCAGTTGAAGACTCAGTGATTTCCCTGACAGCCTTATCTTACACTAAAAAAATTTCTCTTGGTAACAACAGTAGCTGCTGCCTCACAGATTTCTTTCTTTTTTTTTTTTTTTGTATCTTTTTTTCTTTCTGTTGACTTGGCCTAAGAGACAGACACTAACAATAATTTAAAGACCTCATTTAATCAACAGACTTCACCAAGCCCCAATTTTATCAGGACTCATACAAGAAAGGATGTTGCAACATTCCTTTTTCCAATAGGGTTTTCTGTATCCTGTCGGACACTCTGAGAGGCATATTACTCTTGACTAAACTTTAAGCATTTAAGCACTGTGTTTAGTCTGTATAATTAAATATTCTTCACATAATAAGTTCAGTATTGACATCTGGGATGGGTTGAAAAGTACACTGGCATTGGAATTAAAATACCTGGGTTAGTTAAGCTTCCACATTGTCTACAACTACTAGTTTCTTAACTAATGTTAAGTGAGCTCAAATAAGTAATAATTTATCTGATCTTCATTAACTCATATATAAATTGAATATAAGAAAATTATGTTAATAAAGGTAAGAGAGTGACTGATACAAAAACATTGAAACCTCAGTGGTTAAACACAATGGAAGGTTATTTCTTGATGTAACAATTAAGTGTGGATGCTTCAATATGCTCCTTGCCTTCAGTGACTCCTCGCCCCCAAAATCTCACAGTGTCAATTCTCAATTCCTCCAAATAAGAGAAAGACAAAATCCAATAGCAATTAGGTTTATATTTTTAGCAGGACTCAAATCCACAAGATTGAAAGAGCCTGGATCTCTGAGTCACTGCGTGGAGGACTGCAGTAACTCAGGGATGCAGGCTCTTTTAATCTTGTGTATTTGTCAGCCCCTTCACTATCTGTTAAGGGCCAGATAGCAAATATTTTAGGCTTTATAGGCTGTATGTCACAACTACTAAATTATGCTGTTGTGGTGCAAAGGCAGCCATTGATGATAGTAAACTAATCAGTATGGCTAACTTCAATAAATCTTTATACACAAAAACAAGTGGCAAGCCAGATTTGACCAACTGCAAGTACTTTTTAGATACCCCTTGCCTTGGGTTATTGAAGTCCTTTTATGGATTCTTTGCAACCAACCGGTTGATGAGAGAAAATAAGAACATGAAGAATGGCAGGAGTTTGTAATGGGCTAAACTTAAAAATAGCATAGCATGGCTCACATCTGTAATCCTAGCACTTTGGGAGGCCAAGGCAGGTTGATTGCCTGTGCTCAGGAGGTCGAGACCAGCTTGGGCAATACGACAAAACCCTGTCTATACTAAAATACAAAAAATTAGCCAGCCGTGGTGATGTGCACCTGTAATCCCAGTAACTCAGGAGGCTGAGACAGGAGAATAGTTGGAACCCTGGGAGGCGGAGGTTGCAGTGAGCCAAGATCCTGCTGCTGTATTCCAGAGTGAGTGACAGAGAAAGACTCCATCTCAAAAAAAAAAAAAAAGTAGCATAGCATATATCACTTCTGCCCATTCCATTGGCCAGGACATCGGCACACCTAACTCCAGGGAAACCTGAGAAATAGCTTGTGTTTGCCCAGAAGAAAAAGAAAATCAAGGTTTGTGAACTAATAACATCCTCTACCAAAAACACTTTCTTCAATGGTTGTGGAGAGGGTCATATGAGATGATGAGTATGCAAAACTACTTTGTAAATTATAATCTGCTATGCAAATGTAGAATGCTATTTTTACTATAATTACTGTATGTGATATTTCCATGAATAACTTACCACCAGGGAGGGATAGCCTCTTTAGAAAAAGGGAGCTTACGAGTATAAAAGGCACTTACAATTTTTAGATCAAGCAGAATATGCAGATTATGTCCTCCTAGCCAAAGAATCATGACCTTTTCCTCTAACCTGCATGCCTTGAAATGCCCTGAAATTTCCTCTCCCTCCATGGTAAAAACAAGCTTTGTATGCATAGAGGCAATTACTGAAGCACTTTTTTGGGTTATCTCTATAGCCAGATTATTTGCTGTAAAACTGAAGTTCGTTTATAATACCCTTCATTGCCAGAAACAATAAGTTGAAAATATAAAATTGAAGCTATCCATAGTATTAACTAATTAACTAGAAATCCATGCTTAATATTCTCCAAGAGTAAAGCTCTGTGCTGGGGAGATAGGACACATCGGAAAGCATATAAGCTAAGATAAAAAATGAATGTGGTGATCCCTTCAATCAGATTACGAAGGTCTCACTTCTAAACCATTTAATGTTTGTGATCAGGTCATGGTTTTTTTTTTCTTTTTTTCTTTCAACAGCCTTTTCACAGAGTAACATGAGCAGCACAATTATTTCACTACTTTTAAAGGGTTTTTCATTTGTTTGTTTTCTTTGAATGGCAGATTAATAGTGGAGAAAGTGAAAATGCAAAAGATCAGAATGAATTTTTATAAAATAGGGGACAAAATATGGATGATTCATTTATTTACCTAATTTTAAGCAAATTGACAAATTGAATGGACTTCCTATGAGGCAATTAGCCATCCATCATTGGTTATTTTGAACAAACCAAGAAAATAAGACATTTAAAGGGATTTGTAGAGCATGAGAGGTGGAGTGTGTATGGCTATGTTGGCAAGCAGGGACAATGATGCCTTACTTGGAGTGGTGACCTGGTTAGGTACCTATGTCTCTATGATATATAACCTCTCCACTTCTAAATAGCTAAGTGCTCAATGGATAGAGTGTGCATAAGGTCTAGTTTGCTCAAGAAAGTCCCAGTTTGCCCTTGTTCCCCCCATAACTATTGATAGTGTTCTCATCCACCCTCCAGAGTGTCTCAGTTTGGAATGATGCATTATGTGGACATGCTGTCCGTGGCTGTGTGTTCATGGCTCGATGTGCAGAATGTGGGGAGGTGGCACTTAAGCAGCCTCTTAATAGCACACCCAAGAGGCTTGAAACCTGCATTGCACAAAGAACTAAGCATACAGCAAGTAACAGGATCCACGTAGCCATTTCTCTCCCGTGAGCCTGGTGAGAAAACTCCTCAGCCATGAGAAAATAGCCAATAAGCACTGATTTGTGAGCTGCCGCTGCTAGAAAGAAGAGGTGATTTGAGAATCTGTATGAGCTTTAGCCACCATTGCAAAAGAAACCTGGACTTTGGCACCTAAAATAACTTCTCAAAGGTTTATAAAGTTCCAGAGTTCCTATTTATCTTTTAATGTCACTAAACATCAACTAATTCATTTCCTTATATTAGCCTAGGGTGATTTTTTTTTTTTTTTTGGTATTTGTTCATTGTCTCCTGATTGATTCTGAACTTTATTAATCATAATAAAATTTCAAATAGTAGGAGTTCAGAGGGAGCTTAGACAACATCCAATCCCACACTCCTCAAGATGTAATACACAGAGAGAATGAATGGCTTCCTCCAAAGCATTGGCCTTTGGAAGCCTATGAGGGCTCTATTCCAGTCCCTGACTCTTTACCAGTATTCCTACCTCCTCTATCCAAGTCAACACAGATACCAATGCCTGCTTCCTCCTAGTCATGAGCTCCTGGATTTTTAGGTAGCATTGACACTGGAGAGGTATTCTTCTCTCCAGGAGATTTGGGAATGAGGAACTGAGCTTAGCATTCAGCTAGAGAAAGATGACTGCTCACCTAAGCCATTATTTTTAATTTTATGGATAATGAGAAAGCTCTTGGGTCTGTTTTGTTTTCTTTTGATGAGGCAGCATTCATTCATTAGTCAAAACAAATGAAATGCTTCCCCTTCTCTTAAACTCTCTAAGAATTCATCTTTTTCCTAGGTTGGCCAGAAAAAAAAATAAATCTCTTAAACTCCAAAATGATCCTTCCATTTATTCCTTGTTGTATCCCCACAATCTGACCTAGTATCTACTGCTGAAGGCGCTCTCTATATATTTGTAAATTAATAAGCTAATGAAGAAATGAAGACATTCACCAAGGTAACATAGAACCAAATGATAAGAGTGTGTTGGGCACTATACAGCCATGTGTCCTACCATAGATTGATGCCTCATTGTTGCCAAAACTCTTACTGAGTTTAGGAATCACTAGAGTACAGGTGCCTAGAAGGACCCAGAGCTGCCTAAGAAATAGAGTTAAACTAAGACAAACAGGAAAGACAATTGCAGAAAGTCAATGACACTACAAAGAAAAGAGTTTCCTTCCCTAGATGAGAACATTAGCACTGCAGAAAAACCATGAAGAGACTTAGGAGGTAAATTGTTTATTTGAGAGGACGGTAGCAATTTGGGTATATAAAGATGAGTATGGAGGCTAATGGTTGCAGGCAACAGAAATGTTAACTCAGGCTAGCTCAAATAATAAGATACTATATTTTCTTACATAACTGGTAGTCCAGGGCAGTACGTAGGCTTCTAGGTTGAATGATTCAGTGACTCAAAATGTTATCATAGGTCCAAGTTTCTTCCCTTGGCTCTACAGAGTTCTCAGAACCAATATGACCTCTGAATGATAGCATGATGACTAAGGCAAGTGTCACATCCAGATAATAATGCCCACAGGAAGAGGAGAGGCAATCACTCCCCATGGCACTCTCTCTAGTTTCTATGTATGTGTTGTTCATTTATCTTTGAAGAATGCATGCTCTTTATTACTATTAATGAGGCTTTTAATCCCCTGACTATAGTTTTCTCCCAGAACCTGAGCAAACATAATTCTTAGAGCAAGAATTCGCACCTTTCTTTTGCCAGCAAAGAAACTTTTCCAAGGAGTTGTCAGAATCTTTTCCCTCACATGTCATTCATCAAAATTGGATCCCATGACTATTCCTATCATGTTACTCACAAGACAAATGGAAATCTCTTTATCACCCTTGTAGGGTTGAAATCAGCTTCCTCTGAGGCATATGGTTGCATGGAGAGGGGTAAATACCTAAAAAATAAAAATAAATTCTGAAAAATTTGCTAGGATGGAGGAAGAAGAGAAAGCTGCTGTGTGAACAACCAGAATGAGAGCATCAATGAAAAATTAGCAACCTAGGTTAGCTCTGGAACACGTGAAGATTATAGCAATCCTAAAAAAAAAATCTCAAATGGGCATGGCGTAAACCCTTCCAAATTTCTGGAGCAGATAAATGCTATTATCCCATTTGTACTAATAAATAAATCAAGATTCAACTGACTGACCTACAGAGTTTAACAGTTAAGAAGTGTCCACTGTATGTGAAAAGTCAAACATTTAGTTAGCGAAGATTAGTCAGATTCCCAGAAATAAAAATTCCAAGTTAGAGAGCTAGAGAAGGAAACTTCCAGGCGAATGGCGAACACCATGTGAAGCCATAGTTAAATAAATTTCACTTGTAACCATGTTATTTTCGGTATATCATTTATTCCTTTGTTTATTTATTCAATACGCAATTGCCTATTGATATATATGCAAGACAAATTGTCAGGAGCCTGGGACTAAAGAGATGAAAAATTATTTCACCTATGTCTGCACCCCTGAGTTCACAATACACCAAGCAAAATTCAAAGGTAAGCACTGACCACATTTCCTAAGTTGAAGATGTTATCTATTAGAAAACATATAAATAACATTGAGGAAGGGGAAGGAGAGCAAAGAAATGCAACATCAAATGCACACACTAACCGTAAAATATTATATATGTTCCATGTATATGTAATACATATACATTGCAGAATTGTTCTAACCTAGAGGCAAAAAGCTATCCAAAGAGGAGAGGTCTGGCAACCACAGCACAGCTGAAGTGTTATAACAGTGTACATACAAAATGCCTTGTGGAAGCACAACACGAGTGAACAATCCACTCCCAAGGGATGTAGGGGATGATGCAATAGAGGTGACACTGGAAATACAGGCACTAAAACATGAATTGGCGCTTTCTAGATAGAGAGAGTAGATTCCAGGAAGAAACAAACAACACAACTAAGACACAGGGATAGAGAGCAACCATGAATCATCAATTAATTGTGGCTTGAGACCAGAACCTTTCTTATGGATGGGGAGAGAGAAATCGGGGTGGGAGGCTGATAGAGGGAAGGAAGGGGAGAAAAACAGAGAGAGAGAGAGAGAGAATCTGGGTAAACATGCAATCTAGTTCTCTCCCTCATGAGATATTTAACTTCCCAAATACTCATTGAGTCACTTGGGCCAAACCCCTCAGGATGTGAGTCCCAGGCTCACCACTCATGACCTGGTTGTGTCACTAAACTTTTCCAAGCTTCATTCTCTGTATAAGCAGTAGAGTACGCATGCCTACCTCCTAGGAAGAGCACTCAGGATACATGATGTTGCCTATGAAGCACAGAGCTGCGTGCTTGGCACATGGTAAGCATCCGATAACGGCAACGAGCTAATAAAAGCAGGAGAAGGACTCTATTCTTCAGTCTTGACACTCAAAGAAGCTCCCCTCTCCAGCCACACCCCTTCAGGTGAATGAGGCAGCAGACTGTGACCCTGATTGTAGAGACATTCCAGTGGACCTCATTTCTGCAGCCATTCCTGGAAAGAAGGTAGGGGTGAACCTGAGGAAGAGTCAAGTGGAACTGAGAGAGGAAGAGGAAGAGAAAGGCATGCAGCACTGCCAGGTGATTCCTGGGTAACCGGGGAGAGAATGGACCCTGAGGTGCGGGCAACTTCAAAAAGAGGACACTAGCATCCACTTTTTATTTGAAGATGTCTGCATATGACAAGCTCACAAATTAGCCCCCTCAGTGAGCTGTGAGGGACCCAGATGGAAGTCTGTCTCACCAAAAGAGTGGCATCTGTCCCATTCCCTGTGCTCTGGAGGCACTGAAGGGCTGTTGATACATCGCTGAAACCCTGAAGGGGAAAGCATAGAGACTAAGGGCACATAGTGCTGGCACACCACTCTGAAAATCAACCCAGAAGGTAGGCATTGAGTGCTGGCAGAGTCCAAAGGGAGAAGTGACATCTCCCTCACCAGAAAACAGAAGTAATGCTGAATGCTAATGAGGTATGGCTGGGAATGGGAGGCCTATGTGCACCACATCATCCACGACCACCATTTCAGCAGAGAGCCCTGCCAGCCAGCCAGAGGTGTGGGAGGCCTGCCAGGGCCCTGCCAGCTCCTGGCTCTCATTGCACCCAGCCTTGAATAATGGCCACAGTGGGGACCAACTCAGTGATGATGTGAAAAGTAGGAGGTGGTAGAAACTCGGATAGTGTGGAAAGAATTCTTGTGTTTCACCAGAATGCAGACATTAAAATCCTAACCTCCAAGGCGATGGTATTAGGAAGTGAGGCCTTTGGGAGGCGATGAGGTCATGAGGGCAGAGCCTTCATCAGTGGGATTAGTGCCCTACAAAAGTGACCCCAGAGAGTTCCCTTGTTCCTTCTGCCATATGAGTCTACAACAACCAAGGAAGCAGGAAGCAGGAACCAGGAAGCCGACCCTCCCCAGACACTGAATCTGCTAACGCCTTGATCTTGGACATCCAGACTCTAGAGCCATAAAAATAAGTACTCAGTTTACGATATTTGAACATGGCATCGTGGATAGACTGAGACACTAGGAAAGGATTTACATTTGCAAACCATTAACCCAGATGCCATCCTGAAGGGGAAGGAGAGAAGGAGTAGAGCCTTGACTCTCACTGAATAGCAAACCAAAAGACGCTAAGCTCTACACCATTTGAAATTTGTAGCCCAAGATTCTGTTTTCTGACACAGGGGGCGATGGAAGGGCTCGTGAGTTAAGGTGAGTTCAATCAGAGAATATGTAAGTGTTGTACACTCTAACTGTTCCCAGTAGTTGAGGACATTAGTGCAGTAACACTTAACATTTATGGAACCCTTGGTTTTGTTAGGCATTAAGTACTTACGTGACTTACCAAATTTGATCCGATTGTTATTCCTATTTCACAGATGAGGAAACAAGTAGAGTGGTGAAGAGGTGCATGATTCAAATCTCATGTTCTTACTCTCTGCAGTAAGAGCAGAGGTGATAGTTAAAGGAGGAGGAGAGTAAAAAGCTCATTCATTCTGTTTTTTGAGTGGAGCAGCAAAGGTCACCGTGATGAGAGGTGGGTACAAATACCCTTGAAACACGATCCAGTAAAACCAGCATTTCCCTAGTCTGTGGCGTCTGCCCTTCTAAGTCAGATGGGAAGAAAAGTGCTGTTCCCAGGTGAATATGTGACAGATTTGGACAATGCCTGTCCTCTATTTTGGTGTTAGATCCTCCTGTCTCTATGATTTGGATCCCAGCTTCCAGGCTTCCCAGCTATGTAATCTTGCAACGTAAATCTGAGTAACTTCACTTCCTCATGCCTCAATTGCCCCAGGTGTACAAGAGGACTCACAATGCCAACAATTCAGGATTGTAATAAGGACCGCAGACAAGTCGCACAGAACACTTCACATCTGGCACAAGGTAGGTTGTAATTTTCAGCATCTTAAGAGCCTCACCCTCTCAGATACCAGTTCAGTGAGAAAGCAAAATTTCTCTCCTCAATACATAAAAGGAATAGGCAAGAATTTAAATGTGTTCACCTCCCAGGTATTTTACTAGCAGCATCTCAAAAATCAAACCACCTTTAAAACTACAAAGGTATCAATTTCTAATAGGAAAATATAAAATTCCCTGTACAATGAGTTATTATTCCAATTAAGATATCCTGTGGGCCAAATTTTTTTAATAAAACAATGAATCTCAGCACTTTGGGAGGCCGAGGTGGGAGGATCACGAGATCAAGAGATAGAGACCACCCTGGCCAACATGGTGAAACCTCATCTCTACTAAAAATACAAAAAAATTAGCTGGGCGTGGTGGCGTGCACCTGTAGTCCCAGCTACTCAGGAGGCTGAGGCAGGAGAATTGCTTGAACCCGTGAGGCGGAGGTTGCAGTGAGCTGAGGTCACGCCACTGCACTCCTGGCTGGCGCCTGGTTATGTTGTAAGAATGTGTCACAAAAAAAAAAAATAAAAAAAAAAAACAGCAATGGAGGCCAGTAGCTCACGCAATCCCAGCACTTTGGGAGGCCGAGGCGGGCGGATCACGAGGTCAAGAGATCGAGACCATCCTTGCCAACATGGTGAAACCCCATCTCTACTAAAAAATACAAAAATTAGCTGGGCGTGGTGGCGCATGTCTGTAGTC
>CAUYLG010075562.1:0-34738 GCA_963573385.1 Cacajao melanocephalus
TGTTTCTTAGTTTTCCTTTGGCAGACGCCCCTTCCCCACAGAGCTAGGCCTTCCCAGGTTCAGCTGTGCTTACTGTGAAACTCTCAGTCCTCAGCGCTTCCAATTGCTGTTCTCCTTGTGGGGATGGGACCAGCCGAGCCCAACTCAAAGGGTACCCAGTCCCGTATACTCTGTACTGAGAAGCGCCGTGCCGGCCGAAAGAGTCACACTGGCGACCCGTGTGGCTCCTCCGCTGGGTATCTCCCAGTTTGTGGGCCACAGAAATTCGTCTGAAATTGCGGCGTCCACTCGCTCTCTGTGCTTTCACTGGGAGCTACAATCCTGAGCTGCTGCTAATCGGCCATCTTGGATCTCTCTCCTGGAAACTTTTATTTATTCTTATTTCCTATACAAGGTCTCCCTCTGTCACTCAAGCTGGAGTGCAGTAGTAAGATCATAGTTTACTGCACCCTTAAACTCCAGGGCTCAAGCAATCCTCCTGCCTGAGCCTCCCGAGTAGCTAGGACTATAGGCACATACTACCAAGCCTGGCTAACTTTATTATTAATTTTTTGTAGAGATGAGGTCTCACTGTGTTGCCCAGACTGGTCTGGAACTCCTGGCCACAAGTAATCCTCCTGCCTTACAATTTTTTTTTTTTTTGAGATGGAGTTTTGCTCTTGTTGCCCAGGCTGGAGTGTAACGATGCAATCTCAGCTTATTGCAATCTCCACCTCCTGGTTTCAAGCAATTCTCGTCCCTCAGCCTCCTGAGTAGCTATTATTATAGGCATGCGCCACCATGTCCAACTAATTTTGTATTTTCAGTAGAGATGGGGTTTCTCCATGTTGGTCAGGCTGGGCTGGAGCTTCTGACCTCAGGTGATCTGCCCATGTCGGCGTCCCAGTGCTGGGATTACAGGCATGAGCCACTGTGCCTCGTCCTGCCTTACCAATTTTTAAGGTAAGAGCTTATTTAAACATCTACTTTGGGCACAAATAAGTTTTTACTTTTTTGAATATCATTATGGAATAATTGATTTTTTAAAATTGATTCAGTGTGGTTTCTTTTTGTGTTTTGGGTTTTTTTTTTTTTGTTTTTTTTTTTTTATTTAACATATACAGGGTCTAGCTCTGTTGCCCAGGCTGGAGTGCAGTGGCGTGATCTTGGCTCATTGCAACCTCCGACTCTGGAGTTCAAGTGATTCTCCTGCCTCAGCCTCCCGAGTAGCTGATATTACAGGTGCCTGCCACCACGCGTGGCTAATTTTTGTATTTTTGATAGAGATGATGTTTCTCCATGTTGGCCAGGCTGATCACAAACTCCTGGCCTCAGGTGATCCACCTAGCCTCCCAAAGTGCTGGGATTATAGGTATGAGTCACTGCACCTGGCCCTGAAGTCAGTTTTGAAGTCAGTAAGACTCCATGACCCATTGAATCTGTGGGGGAGAGGGGCTTTGTGGTGGTAGTCTAGGAGGCTTGAGGGAAAGAGTGGATAGCAATGCCATTAGAGAAATAAATACTGTGTTAAATATACAGATTTCGAGTGGAAGATAATAAATTTGGTTGTTAATGTTCTGAGTTTTAACTCTGTTTGGGACATAACGGGTAGAAAAGTCAAGTAGGCAATTGAGATTTGATGCTAGGAATCAGGACAGGAAAAATAGATTTGGATGCCAGTCACCAGGATATAGAAAATCTCCCTAAATGGGGCACTGGGAATCCCAGACCTGCAGTGATTGGCCTGAAATCACTGTGACCACCTGGCTTGAACCCTCAGTCATTTCCTGATGTTTTGGAAAATAAGTGTGATTAGTGAAGTGACATGATTGAAGTGACAGTTGTCTGTTTGCTGCTTTTGTCTCTTGGGCTTTTGGGTTGCCCTATGCAGAAAAAAAAAAAAAAAGATAGGATATTGATAAATTTCGATAACATGTGATGTGAATGCTTAGTTCTGAAGAATGTTTTGTTTATTATGAGAGCGGAGACCCCCCTTGCCTCCTTCAATGTCACCTCCTTCCTCCCCCACTTCCAGATGGGAAGGAGGGTGAAGAAGGAAAAAAAAATGAAATAAAATACCAAAGAGCTGGGAAATGACTCCCTTTTTAGTTCCCAGCATCTCTGCTATCTGTTAACTTTGAAAGAGCTGCAAATAAATGTTATCCCTGCTGGCTGGAGCCCAGCACTGGGTTCATACCCCCATGTCTCCACGGACCAGATTCTCTCCTGGAAACACCTCTGCCAACAAACAGCTTGTTACTTTTGTCTTATCTCTGTAAGCCCCCTCCCCTGCTGGTCTCTGCTCACCCAAAGACTGTAAGGTGAATGTCCAGCAAATGGACAATGACATAGTTCCACCTCAGTTTCCCCTTTAGCATTGTAAGCCTATAAAAGGGGAGAGAAGCTGCAGCTTAGGGAGCTTGGTGAATGAGGCTGTAGCCCCACACAGCTCCCGCTGAATAAAAAGCTACTCCCTTCCTCAGTTCGGTATTCAAGAGGTTTGTTCCTCGCCACTCCTGCTTCAATTACACAAACTTCTTTTTTCTTTTCTTTTTTGAGAAGGGTCTCACTATGTTTCCCAGACTAATCTCAAACTCCTGGGCTTAAGTGATCCTCCTGCCTCTCTCCCACAAAGTGCTGGGATTACAGTCGTGAGCACTTCTCTTGGCTTGGCAGTGCCCAACCAAGAGATCTATTTTAAACTCAATAGTCTCAGTCACAAATGACAGAAACCTAACTTGAACTAGCTTAAGCATAAAAAAGGAAAAAGAAAATTTACTGGCTCATGAAACTCAACCATAGGAAGAATAAGAGTAGCTGGAATAATGGCTCCCCAAGATGTCCAAGTCCTAATCCCCAGAACCCGTGGATATTACTTTGGCAGAAGGCACTCTGTAGATGTGATTAAGTTAAGAATCTTGAGATGGGGAGATTATCCTTTATTACCTGTGTGGGCCAGATGTAATCATGACAGTCCTTGTAAGAGGGATACAGGAGGAGTCAGTTAGAAAGAGAAGGGGTGTAATGATGGAAACAAAAATTGGATTATTGTACTTTCAAGATGGTGGAAGGGGCTACAAGGCAGGGAATGAAGGTAGCCATCAGAAGATGAAAAAGATAAGGAAATGGATTTTCCCCAGAGAGCCTCCAGAAAGTAGCAGCTCTGGAGGCTCTCCGAGGAAAATCCATTTCCTTATCTTACCCTGACTTCAGCCCGGTGAAATTGATTTTGAGCTTCTGACATTCAGAAAAAGAATAAATCTGTGAGGCTGCACGTGGTGGCTCATACTTGTAATCTCAGCATTTTGGGAGGTCGAGGTGGACAGATCACTTGAGCCCAGGAGTTCAAGACCAGCCTGGGCAACCTGGCAAAATTCTGTCTACAGAAACGAAAATTAGCTGGGTGTGGTGGCACGCACCTGTAATCCCAGCTACTAGGGAGGCTGAGGTGGAAGGATCACTTGTGCCTGGGAAGTCGAGACTGCAGTGAGCCCTGGCTGTGCCACTGCAGTCCAGCCTGGGCAACAGAGATCTAGGCAATATGGTCTAGTTTGATCTAGCCAAACTAGATCATATAGTAATTCTATGTTAGTTTTTTTAAGGAACCATTAAACTGTTTTCCACAGTGGCTGCACCATTTCATACTCCCACTAGCAATGCACAAAGGTTCCAATTTCTCCACATCCTTATCAACACTTGTATTTTCCTTTTTTTTGATAATAGCCATTATGAGTGTGAAGTAGTATCTCATTGTATGTGTTTTGTTCAAACACAAGGTCTCAGATACTTATTACTGAATCAACTTCCTTGTGCAAAGCATATAAACAAAGAGAAAAATCATTTTCCCAATAAAACATGTCCCACTGTCCAGATAGTGGTGACATTTTCAACTTGATATGGTAAGAAGCTAGTGACCTTGATGTAGCATAAATAATGTGACATCTCATGTGCAATTCCTCATAGATCTAGCTTGGTTCTTCTCCAGTGTCTCTTCTTGGAGTTGTAAATGATTTTATTTCCAGTTTTCATCTGAATCCATTGGGGAATGGGCAAATTTTGCCTTTGTTTATTGGCCAGGAATTGCTTGATCCTGAAAATCTTGTGAAAAGACACAGCAAGGTTTAGGATCAACCTCATACACCATGATGGAGGAGAAAGGGAGAAAGAGCTCATTGTAGTTTTGATATGACTAATGATATTGAGCATCTTTTTATGTAGTTATTGGACATTTGTATATGTTATTTCTTTTTTTTTTTTTGAGACAGAGTCTTGCATTGCTGCCCAGGCTGGAGTGCAGTGGCACAATCTTGGTTCACTGCAACCTCTGCCTCCCAGGTTCAAGTGATTCTCCTGCCTTAGCCTCCCAAGTAGCTGAGATTACAGGCCCCTGCCACCACACCCAGCTAATTTTTTGTATATTTTTTTCATATATGTGTATGTTTATTTTAGATAACGGAAACTTCACAGAATTTAACAGCAAATAATGTTTAAAAAATTTAGTTCTGTACATTAGCTCCAACTATCTCTATTTTACAATCTATAAGGCTCATGTCATAGTTCAGCACCAAAAAGATCTATACAAAACTGTTTAATCTTCTTATCCATCCTGTGTGATAGTTGTTTGTTGTTTTTTTTTTTTAAGGTAAAAGTCCTACTTTTAGACCCTGAAGTGGAATCCCTCTAGTAAGACTACAAAACTTGGGTTGTACTTTCTTATTTTCATTGAACAGATACAAAAAAAAAAAAAGAAAAAGAACTGTGTCACACCATTAATTTAGGTTATCAGTCTATATGTTGAATTTGTAACACTGAAGCATCAAAAGTAACCTAACAATGCCCTGCCCTTATTCTTCCCCTCCATTTAAAATTTTTAAAAAGGCAACCAGAAAAATGTTTCATTTATTCTTTAAAATAAGGTGCAAAGAAGGATTATAACAACAAACTTCCTCATCCACACCTCCAATTACATCTCACTGTTTAGTGTAATCTACCATGAACTGATTCAGGGGCACACCTAGAGCTATATTCACAGCTCTTGCATGTACCATGTTTGCTATACCTGTAGGAGTTTCTGTAGTTTTCTTTTCTTTCTTTTTCTCTTCTTCTTCTTCTTTTTTTTTTTTTTTTTTTTTTTTGAGACGGAGTCTTGCTCAGTGGCCCAGGCTGGAGCGCAGTGGCCCGATTTGGGCTACTGCAACCTCTGCCTCCCGTATTAAAGCGTTTCTCCTGCGTCAGCCTCCGGAGTAGCTGTACAGGCACGCGCCACCACGCCCGGGTAATTTTTGTGTTTTACTACAGACGAGGGTTCACTGTGCTGACCAGGCTGGTTTCGAACTACTGACCTCAGGTGATCCGCCCGCCTCGGCCTCTTTAAAGTGCTGGGATTGCAGTCGTGAGGCATCGCGCCTGGCATTTCCGTATTTTTCTAGACGTGAAATTGCTGGGTCATAAATGCACATTTTAAATTTCACACCGAATTGTCCTCAAAAGGGGCCGTTCTGTACATTTTACCCTACAGCCATCTCTGAGTCTGTTACTTCTTGCTTTCCCTCAAAGCGCAAGCAACTGAGACAGCGCAAGGCGCGAGTGGGGTCCCCGACGGCCAGTGCCTCCCGCGCAGTTGGTACGTCCCGGGTGGTTCCCCGGCGGCGGGGGTTGGTTCCGTCTCCGCGCGCCGCGCCTGCGCCTGCCCCGAGAGCGCGTCTCTGACACCGCAGGGCGCGCGCCCCCCTCCTCCCGCGCTCCTAACGTGCGGCTGCTCTCGACCCCCGGCACCCCGGAGAAGGTGGCGGAGCGGCCCGCGGCGGCTACTGAGTACCTACAGCCTCTGCACAGCTCCGCCTGCCCCTCCCCGCCGCCTCCTCTCCCTCAGCGGGTCCCCTCCCCGCTCCTCTCCCGGAGGGGCGCCTCTCGACGCCGAGGTAGGCCTCTCCCGACGCCGGGGCGGCCCTTCCTGATGCCGGGGTGGGTCCCTCGCGACGCGGGGGTGGGCTCTGGACGCCGAGGCGGGTCTTGCCGAAGTCGGGGGTGGTTCCTTACCGACGCAGGAGTGGACTTGGGGTGAGGTGTTGGGACCCTCCCGATTTCCCGGCAGCCTCCGGACGCCGGGACTGGCCGTTCCTGGTGCCGGGTTGGGCTTTTTCAGATACCGGGGCTGGGTCGCTCCTGACGTTCAGGTGGGCTCGGGTCGCGGGGTGAGTCCCTCCCGACGTTGAGGTGGGCTCGGGACGTGGGTTGGGCCCTTCCTGACGCCACGCAGGGTCCCTTGGAACGCCGGGTTGGGCTTTGCATCCTCGGTTGCCGGGCGGGTCCCTTTCACACCTGGGGGGCGGCCCTCATCCTCCCGGGCGTCGGGCGAGCGCCGAGCTCCCTCTCCTGTGGTCCGCGCGGCCTCGCGCCTCGGGGCGTCGGGCCTGCGCTCCTTCCCGCGCCGAGTTAGTATTTTGTTGTGCGATCCTCGTTTTCTCTAGTTCTTTGCCCCCTCCAAAAAACCCCAACGCTGTTCTTGGAGATCCTTCTCGTTCTAATGCTTCCGTCCCCGCAGGGCCGGCGGGTTCCCCGGTGCTCTCAGGCAGCACCGCAGACTTTATCAGCGCCGCAGCCGGCGGGCTGGTGCCCTGCCGCTCAGTTTGCAGGGGACGCACGTCCGGGTCAGTAGTGAAGCTGGATTTGAATCTTGGCAGCCGAACGCCAGTGTTCTTTCATTTAGTCACTATATCGCACTGAGATATAGAAATGACACCCGGAAAAAGTAAAAAGTTTCTGCTTCTGTCTTTATTGTTTTCCTGTCAAGGGAGGCAGTGCCTTGTAGTTGAATGAAAGGAAAGTATGTTTTTGGAATCAGGTACATTGGCCTTCAGTTCTCATAGCCCTTTACCAGCTTATCAGCTGTTTGCGTAGGTTTCCTCACGTGGAAAATCGTGATGTGAATATCTGCTACATAGAGTTGTTAGGATGCCAGATACTAAAGTTGTGTTTAGATTGTATTGTTACACACTTGTCCTAAACTGAGGCCGAATGTAAACTGGAAAATGGAAAATAAAAGTATCAGGGATGTATGCCTGTGTAGGTATACATTTACATTTTAAAAAAAATTACAGAAGTAAGCTCATTGTATTCCGTTATTAAAGCACTTGGTCGCCGGGCGCGGTGGCTCACTCCTATAATCCCAGCACTTTGAGAGGCCGAGAAGGATAGGATCACTTGAGACCAGGAGTATCAAGACCCTGTCTACAAAAAAATAAAAAAATTGTCAGAGTGTGGTGGCGCCTGCCTGTAGTCCCAGCTACTCGGGTGGCTGAGGCAGGAGGATCCCTTGAGCCCGGAGGTGGAGGCTGCAGTGAGCTATGATCATGCTACAGTCCTCCAGCATGGGCAGGAGAGTGAGACCCTGTCTCTTAAAACCCTCAAAATAAAAATTAGCTGGGAGTGGTGGCGCGTGCCTGTGGTTCCTAGCTACTCGGGAAACTGAGGTGGGAGGATTGCTTGACCTTTGGAGGTCCAGGCTCATTGCCCTACTGTACTCCAGCCTGAGTGACAGAGTGGACCTTGTCTCCAAAAAAAAATGCTAGGTACCTATTCAGGAGTAAGAGTCAATTATTTATAAAGGATTGTTCTTAACGTCCCTGTGCCCACAAGCTTTCAAAGCGATTTTGACAAGTTTGATACCTAGACTGTCAGGATTTTAAATTACCTTGTCAGTGATTTTTCTTCAAATAGATCAAGATGATGATGTGCTGAAAGAAAATGACAACATCTGAAATTGAGCATTTTCAAGGACACTGCCCAAAATGCTACCTGTGAAATAAAACAAGTCTCATTATTGGGGCACCTGTCGTGCCCCTGCATCTTTCTAGAGACACTTTGTTCCTTAATTGTCATAATTAAGAAGCTACTAGGCCAGGCGCAGTGGCTCACACCTGTAATCCCAGCACTTTGGGAGGCCGAGGCCAGCGATCACCTGAAGTCGGGAGTTTGAGACCAGCCTGACCAACATGGAGAAACCTGTCTCTACTAAAAATACAAAATTAGCTGGGCGTGATGGCACATGCCTGTAATCCCAGCTACTCGGGAGGCTAAGACAGGAGAATGGATTGAACCCAGGAGGCAGAGGTTGCGGTGAGCTGAGATGGTGCTGTTGCACTCCAGCCTGGGCAACAAGAGCAAAACTCTTTACCCCCCCTCCAAAAAAAAAAAAAAAAAAAGAAAAAAAGAAGCTGCTGTTGGCATGCAGACTTATTCCTTCATAAACAGTTAGTAGTAATTCATTTTAGCCTCAGTTCTTAAGTGAAGATAGGCCATTATTTTGGTGAGTTCTTCATCTTGAAGGGTAGTAACCTAAAAAATAGTAGTTGAACTATATGCTGGCTTGCTTGCTTAAATGGACTAATCAGCGACCTTTCTTATTTACGTTTTTAGAATTATTGTGGAAAACAGTAATTTAGTATGGCTAAATCTCATGAAGCACTGGAATTTTGAAATTTATATCTGCAGGGAGCCTCTGCTTAATGCTTCTTACTGATCTTTCATCTGCTGTGATTCTTTGAAAACCCACTTGAGCCTGCAGTGGTTCTATGCTGGGTTTTTATTTATATATATCCCTTTTAGAAATTACATATATTTTGTGGTATAGCTTTCCTTGCTATCAAATTTGGGTTACATGATACATGTAATCCCAGCACTTTGGGAGCCTGAGGTGGGCAATTGCTTGCGCCCAGGAGTTCAAGACCAGCTTGGGTAACATGGTGAAACCCCATCTCTACAAAAAACCCCCCAAAATTAGCTGGGCTTGTTGGCAATTAGCTGGGCTTGTTGGCAATTAGCTGGGTTTGTTGTTGTTGTATTTTTAGTAGAGACAGAGTTTCTTCATGTTGGTCAGGCTGGTCTTCAACTCCCTACCTTGGAGTTCTTTGGAAATGTAATCTAAGTTTGTGATTAAGATGGAGTCATTATCTTACAACCAGAATACTGACATTGATATAATCCACTGGTTGTTTTTAGATTTCCCGTTTTACTTGTACTCATTTTTGTGTGTGTATTAATTTCTGTACAGTTTTATTACTTCTATAGGTTCGTGTACACACCTCAGTCAAGAAACTAAATAGTTCTAACACCACAAGAACCACTTTTCATTTATTTATTTATTATACTTTAAGTTCTGGGGTACATGTGCAGAACGTGAAGGTTTGTTACATAGGTTTACACATGCTGTAGTGGTTTTCTGTAGCCATCACTGTCATCTACATTGGGTATTTCTCCTAATGCTATCCCTCCCCTATCCCTCTACCCCTCCTCTGCTATTCCTCCACAGCCCCCAACCCCCCCAACAGGCCCCGGTGTGTGATGTTCCCCTCCATGTGTTCTCATTGTTCAGCACCCACTTATGGGTGAGAACATGCGGTGTTTGGTTTTCTGTTCTTGTGTCAGTTTGCTGAGAATGATGATTTCCAGCTTTATCCATGTCCCTGCAAAGAACCTGAGCTCATCCTTTTCTGTGGCTGCATAGTATTCCATGGTGTGTATGTGCCACATTTTCTTTATACATTCTGTCATTGATGGGCATTTGGGTTGGTTCCATGTCTTTGCTATTGTGAACGGTGCCACAATAAATATAACATGTGCATGTGTCTTTATAATAGAATGATTTATAATCCTTTGGGTATATACCCAGTAATGGGATTGCTGGGTCAAATGGCATTTCTATTTCTAGACTCTTGAGGAATTGCCACAGTGTCTTCCACGAAATATTTACACTCCCACCAACAGTGTAAAAGCGTTCCTATTTTGTCACATCCTCTCCAACATCTGTTGTCTTCCGATTTTTTAAATCACCATTCTAACTGGTGTGAGATTGTAACGGGGCGGGGGGGCAGGAGCAGGTTGCGGGGGCATTCCAAAGATGCTCACTGTCCCCTGATTGGATGTGTTTTCCCAGGTCCTTGAGCCTCACTTACCCAAGAATGGGGAGAGAGCCCTGGTGGCACAGTGAGCTTGCTCAAGAGAGCTCCCATGCTGCCATGGGAGGGGATCCCAGAGAGGGAAATCCGTATAGGTAAGGGAGTAGGGGGAATTTAACCTTGGAGTTACTCCTGCCCCCTTCAAGTTCTTAAAGGAGTTTTTCCAAACTTCCTCTGTAGTGATTGAACTTTGACTCTGATGCTGGATTGGCTGCCTGGCTTGCAATAGAGCTCCTCCTTCCAAGGCTTTTGGGGGGATTTCTAAACAAAGGAAGCTCATCTGGGTTGTCTACCCTTCCCGCACGAGCGAAAGTTAGACAAAGAACTCTAGTTACCGGATGGGGACGTGAATGAAGGCAGGTCGGCATGTTGCTGGGAAATTTCTGCCTTTGAAACCACGCCCCCTGTGGACTTGAGAAGTTAACACAGTCCCTGAAGATGGTATCACAATTTGGTTTTGATTTGCATTTCTCTAATGACCAGTGATGATGAGCTTTTTTTCATGTTTGTTGGCTGCATAAATGTCTTCTTTTGAGAAATGTCTGTTCATATCCTTCTTCCACTTTTTGATGGGGTTGTTTTTTTCTTGTAAATTTGTTTAAGTTCTTTGTAGATTCTGGATATTAGCCCTTTGTCAGATGAGTAGATTGCAAAAATTTTTTCCCATTCTATTGGTTGTTCGTTTACTATTATAGTTTTTTTTTTTTTTTTTTTTTTTTTTTTTTTGCTGTGCAGAAGCTTTTAAGTTTAATTAGATCCCATTGTCTATTTTGGCTTTTGTTGCCATTGCTTTTGGTGTTTTAGTCATGAAGTCCTTACCCATGTATCCTGAATGGTATTGCCTAGGTTTTCTTCTAGGGTTTTTATGGTGTTAGGTCTTATGTTTAAATCTTTAATCCATCTGGAGTTAATTTTTGTATAAGATGTAAGGAAAGAATCCAGTTTCAGCTTTCTGGATATGGCTAGCCAGTTTTCCCAACACCATTTATTAAATAGGGAATCCTTTCCCCATTGCTTGTTTTTGTCAGGTTTGTCAAAAATCAGATGGTTGTAGATATGTGGCATTATTTCTGAGGCCTCTGTTCTGTTCCATTGGTCCGTAGCTCTGTTTTGGTACCAGTACCATGCTGTTTTGATTACTGTAGCTTTGTAGTATAGTTTGAAGTCAGGTAGTGTGATCCAGCTTTGTTTGTTTGTTTGTTTGTTTAGGTTGTCTTGGCTATGGGGTTTTTTTGTTTTTTTTTTAATTTGTTTGTTTTTTGTTTTTTTTTTGGTTCTATAGGAAGTTTAAGGTGGTTTTTTCCAATTCTGTGAAGAAAGTCAGTGGTAGCTTGATGGGTGGGGGTGGGGGGCGATAGCATTGAATCTATAAATTACTTTGGGCAGTACGGCCATTTTCACAATATTGATTCTTCCTGACCATGAGCATGGAATGGTTTTCCATCTGTTTGTGTCCTCTCTTATTTCCTTGAGCAGTGGTTTGTAGTTCTCCTTGAAGAGATCCTTCACATTCCTTGTTAGTTATATTCCTAGGTATTTTATTCTCTTTGTGGCAATTGTGAATGGGAGTTCACTCATGATTTTGGCTCTCTGTCTGTTACTGGTGTATAGCAATGCTTGTGATTTTTGCACATTGATTTTGTATCTTAAAACTTTGCTGAAGCTTATCAGCTTAAGGAGATTTTGGGCTGAGACGATGCGGTCTTCTAAATATACAATCATGTAGTCTGCAAATAGAGACAGTTTGACTTTCTCTTTTCCTAATTGAATAGCCTTTATTTCTTTTTCTTGCCTGATTGCCCTGGCCATAACTTCCAGTACTATGTTGAATAGGAGTGGTGAGAGAGGGCATCACTGTCTTGTGCCTGTTTTCAAAGGGAATGCTTCTAGTTTTTGCCCATTTAGTATGATACTGGCTGTGGGTTTGTCATAAATAACTCTCATTATTTTGAGATACGTTCCATCGATACCTAGTTTATTGAGAGTTTTTAGCATAAAAGGCTGCTGAATTTTGTCAAAGGCCTTCTCTGCATCTATTGAGATAATCATGTGGTTTTTGTCTTTGGTTCTGTTTATGTGATGAATTATGTTTATAGATTTACGTATCTTAAACCAGCCTTGCATCCCGGGGATGAAGCCGACTTCATCGTGATGGATAAGCTTTTTGATGTGCTGTTGGATTTGGTTTGCCAGTATTTTATTGAGGATTTTCACATCAATGTTCATCATGGATATTAGCCTGAAATTTTCTTTTTAGTTGTGTCTCTGCAAGGTTTTAGTATCAGGATGATGTTGTTCTCATAAAATGAGTTAGGGAGGATTCCCTCATTTTGTATTGTTTGGAATAGTTTCAGAAGGAATGGTACCAGCTCCTCTTTATACTTTGTTTTGTTTGGAATAGTTTCAGAAGGAATGGTACCAGCGCCTCTTTGTACCTCTGGTAGAATTTGGCTGTGGACCCATCTGGTCCTGGACTTTTTTTGGTTGGTAGGCTATTAATTGCTGTCTCTATTTCAGACCTTGTTATTGGTCTATTCAGGGATTCAGCTTCTTCCTGGTTTAGTCTTGGGAGGGTGTAAGTGTCCAGGAATTTATCCATTTCTTCTGGTTTTGCTGGTTTATTTGCATAGAGGTGTTAGTAGTAATCTCTGAAGGTAGTTTGTCTGTGGGATCCATGGTGATTCCCCGTTTATCATGTTTTATTGCATCTATTTGATTCTTCTCTCTTTTTGTCTTTATTAGTCTGGCTAGTGGTCCATCTGTTTGTTGATCTTTTCAAAAAACCAGCTCCTGGATTTATTGATTTTTTTTTTTGAAGGGTTTCTTGTGTCTCTATCTCCTTCAGTTCTCTTCTGATCTTATTTATTGTCTTCTGCTAGCTTTTGAATTTGTTTGATATTGCTCCTCTAGTTCTTTTAATTGTGATGTTAGGGTGTTAATTTTAGATCTTTCGTCCTGTCTCTTGTTGGCATTTAGTGCTATAAATTTCCCTCTAGACACTGCTTTGAATGTGTCCCAGAGATTCTGGTATGTTGTGTCTTCCTTCTCATTGGTTTTGAAGAACATCTTTATTTCTGCCTTCATTTCATTATTTATTCAACAGTCATTCAGGAGCAGGTTGTTTAGTTTCCATATAGTTGTGCAGTTTTGAGTGAGTTTCTTAATCCTGAGTTCTAATTTGATTGCACTGTGGTCTGAGAGACTGTTTGTTAGGATTTCCGTTCTTTTGCATTTGCTGAGGAGTATTTTGCTTCCAATTGTGTGGTCAGTTTTAGAATAAGTGCGACGTGGTGCTGAGAAGAATGTATATTCTGTGGATTTAGGGTGGAGAGTTCTGTAGATGTCTATTGGGTCCGCTTGGAAGGACCTGTTTTCTAACCACACTTACCTCCCTCCTGTACTCTTGTCGCCCATTTCTTTCTTTTTCTTTCTTTTCTTTTTTTGAGACATGGTCTTACTGTGTCACCCAGGCTGGACTGCAGTGACACAGTATTGGCTCACTGCAGTCTCCACCTCCCGAGTTTAAATGATTCTCCAACCTTAGCCTCCCAGGTAGCTGGGACCATAGGCGCACACCACCACATCCGCTCTCTTCTCCCATTTCTAACCCCTGGCAACAGTAATCCCAGCTTCATTTTAAAATTTTGTCATTTCAAAAGTGTTTTATAGATGGAATCATACAGTTTGTGATATTTGGAGGTAGGTTGGCTTTTTTTTTTTTTAACTCAGCATAATTTCCTGGAGAGCAGCCAAGTTTTTGCATGTATTGATAGTGCATTTCTCTTGTGAGTACATTCCACAATATGTATACCAGTTGGTTTAGCCATTCACGTGTTGAAAGACATCTGGGCTAATTCCTGTTTTTGGCTATTACAAAAAAAGCTGTTAAGATTCATGTACAAATTTTTGTGTGAATGTTAGATTTTTATTTTTCTGAAATAAATGCTTAGGAGTACAATTGCTAGGTTATATGGTAGTTATGTGTTTATTTTTTAATTTCTTTTTCTTTTTTCTTTTTTGCCCACCTGCAACTGTCTTGATCGAGTTACAGATGTGTTTAGTTTTTTTAAAAAAACTGCCAGACTTTTCATTTTACATTTCCACCAGCAATGTATGAGTGATCCAGTGTCTCTGCATCTTTGTGAGCATTTGGTGTTGAGACTATTTTTGCTTATTTTAGCCATTCTAATAGACAGCAGTACATACCTATTAGGATAGCTAAAATAAGAAAAATAGTCTCAACAACAAACGCTCGTAAAGTTTAAATATTATTCATTTTGAATTAATTTTGTATGAAATGTGAGGTTTAGGTCAAGATTCATTGTTTTTTTTTGCCTATGGATGTTTACTTGGTCTAACACCATTTATTAAGAAGGCTTCTTCGCCAGGTGTGGTGGTTCACACCTGTAATCTCAGAACTTTGGGAGGCCGAGGCAGGAGGATCATTTGAGGTCAGGAGTTCGAGACTAGCCTGGCCAACATGACGAAACCCTCTCTTTACTAAAAATACAAAAATTAGCTGGACACGGTGGTGCACGGCTGTAATCCTAGCTACTTGGGAGGCTGAGGCAGGAGAATCACTTGAACCTGGGAGGCAAAGGTTGCAGTGAGCCAAGACCACTCCGTTGTACTCCAGCCTGGGTGACAGAGTGAGACTCCTTCTCAAGAAAAAGAAAAAAAAAAAAAGAGTTTGAACATATTTGTGTTGGTCTCCTTCCAGGTCCTATATTCTGTTCCGTAGATCTGTGTGTCTATTCTCCACCAATACTACAATATGTTGATTACTGTAGCTATGTAGTAAGCATTAATATTGGGTAGAATAATTCCTGTCACTTCATTCTTTGTCAAGATTGCTTAAGCTATTCTGGGTCTATGCCTTTCCGTATACATTTAGAATAAGCTTGTCTATGTCTACAAAAAAATCTTAGTGGGATTTTTTATAGGAATTGCATTAAACCTAAGATAATGTTCTGGGCTCCCGAAGGTTGAAGAAAAAAAAAAAAACAACCTAAGATCAGTTTGGGGAGAATTGATACGTTTCCTGTGTTGCGACTTCCAACCCATGGGCATGGTGTGTCTGTACTTTAGATCTTTGATTTCTTTCACTAGTTATTCAAAAAACAAAACCCCATAAAACAACTTACATATAAATCTGTCCACACACCTGCAGTGAACTCATTTTCGATGAAAGTCCCAAGAGCAAATACTGGGGAAAAGACGGTCTCTTCAATAGATAGTGCTTGGAAAACTGGATATCTATATGCAGAAGAATGAAACTGGATCTTTATCTCTCGCCATATTACGAAAATCAAATAAAAATTGATTAAAGACTTAAATCTAAGACCTCGAACTATGAAACTACTACAAGAAAACATTGGGGAAACGCTCTAGGGTATTAGTCTGGGCAAAAACTTATTGAGTAATATCCCATAAGCACAGGCAACCAAAACAAATATGGACAGATGGAATCACATCAAGTTAAAGAGCCACTGCACAGCAAAGGAAACAATAAAGTGAAGAGACAACCCACAAAATAGGAGAAAATATTTGCAAACTGCCCATCTGACAAAGGATTAAACCAGAATATATAAGAAGCTCAAACAACTCTGTAAGAAAAAATCTAATCCAATTTAAAAAGTGGGCAAAAGGGGCTGGGCATGGTGGCTCATATCTGTAATCCCAGCACGTTGGGAGGCTGAGGTGGGCAGATCATGAGGTCAGGAGTTTGAGACCAGCTTGACCAACATGTTGAAACCCCATCTCTACTAAAAACATAAAAAATAGCTGGGCACATTGCCATGTGCCTGTAATCTCAGCTACTTGGGAGGCTGAGGCAGGGGAATCACTTGAACCCAGGAGGTGGAGGTTCTGGTGAGCTGAGAGTGTGCCATTGCACTCCAGCTTGGGTGACAGAGCGAGACTTATCTCGACAAAAGATCGCAATAGGCATTACTCAAAAGACATGCAAATGGCAAACAGACATATGAAAAGGTGCTCAGCATCATTGGTCATCAGAAAAATGCAAGTCACAACTGCAATGAAATATCTCACCCTAGTTAAAATGGCTTATATCCAAAAACAGGCAATAAGAAATGCTGGCAGGGATATGAGGTAAAGAGAACCCTTGTACACTGTTGGTGGGAATGTAAACTAGTACTACCACTATAGAGAACAGTTTGCAGGTTCCTCAAAGAACTAAAAATAGAGCTGCCATGCGATCCAGCAATCCCACTTCTGGGTATGTATCCAAAAGAAAGGAAATCAATATATTGAAGAGATATCTGCACTCCCATGTTTGTTGCAGCACTATTCACAATAGCCAAGATATGGAATCTACCTAAGTGTCCATCAACAGAAGAATGGATAAAGAAAATGTGGTACTTATACATAATAGAGTACTATCCAGCCATAAAAATGAATGAGATCTTGTCATTTGTAACAGTATAGATGAAACTGGAGGTCATGTTAAGTGAAATAATCCAGGCACAGAAAGACAAACATTGTATGTTCTCACTTATTTGTGGGATCTAAAAATCAAAACAGTTGAGCTAATGGAGATAGAGAGTAGAAGGATGGTTACTAGAGGCTGGGAAGGGTAGTGGGGGATGATGGGGAGGTGGGGATGGTTAGTAGGTACCAAAGGAAAAAAAAATCCATAAGACCTAGTATTTGATAGCACAATAGGGTGACTATATTCAATAAAAATTAGTCGCATATTTTAAAATAGAAGAGTATAATTGGCCGGGCGCGGTGGCATGTGCTTGTAGTCCTGCCTACTTGGGAGGCTGAGGCTGGAGGATTGCTTGAGTCCAGGAGTTCTGGGCTGTAGTGCGCTATGCTGATCGGGTTTCTGCACTAAGTCTGGCATCAATGTGGTGACCTCCTGGGAGTGGGGTTGCCTAAGCAGGGGTGAACTGGCCCAGGTCAGAAACGGAGCAGGTCAAAACTCCTGTGCTGATCAGTAGTGGGATCCCGCCTGTGAATAGCCACTGCACTCCAGCCTGGGCAACATAGCAAGACCCTGTCTCTAAAAAAAAAAAAAAAGTATAATTGGATTGTTTGTAACACAAAGGATAAATGCTTGAGGGGTTGGATACCCTATTTTTTATGATGTGATTATTACACATTGCATGCATGTGTCAAAGCATCTCATGTATTCCATAAATATGTACACCTACTATGTACCCACGAAAATAAAAAAATGTAATAAAGCATGTATATGCCTTGTATGCTAAAAACTAAAATGTTTGCGGTTGGGCACGGTGGCTCAAACCTGTAATTGCAGCACTTTGGGAGGCTGAGGTGAGCGGATCACCTGAGGTCAGGAGTTTGAGACCAACCTGGCCAACATGGTGAAACCCTGTCTCTACCAAAAATACAAAAAATTTAGCTGGGTGTGGTGGCACATGCCTGTAATCCTATCTCCTTGGGAGGCTGAGGGAGGAGAATTGTTTGAACCAGGGAGTCAGAGGTTACAGTGAGCCGAGATTGTGCCACTACACTCCAGACTGGGTGACAGAGCGAGACTCCATCTCAAAAAAAAAAAAAAAACTAAAATATATGCTAAAAACAAAAATGCTGCAATATTTTTTGAGTATTATTATTACTATTATTTTTTCTGAGACAGGATCTCGCTCTGTTACCCAGTCTAGAGTGCAATAGCACAGTCGCAGCTCATTGCAGCCTTCATCTCCCAGGCACAAGTTATCCTTCCACCTCAACCTCCTGTGTAGCTGGGACTACAGGTATGTGCCACCATGCCTGGTTGATTTTTAAATTTTTTGTAGAGACGGGGTCTTGCTGTGTTGCCCAGGCTGGTCTCAAATCTCTGAGCTCAAGCAGTCCTCCTGCCTTGGTTGCCCAAAGTGCTGGAATTACAGGCATGAGACACTGGACCCAGCCTGAAGATTATTTTTAAATTGTAAAATGGTCACAGACTTTTATACATTTTGAGTAAAGGAGAAAAATACTTACAATTTCAGCACACTAAATTATTCTAAGGTTTATATAATTTATTTTTATTTATTTATTTTTGAGACAGAATCTTGCTCTGTCATCCAGGCTGGAGTGCAGTGGCGTGACCTCAGCTCACTGAAACCTCTGCCTCCCGGGTTCAAGTGATTTTTGTGCCTGAGTCACCCAAATAGCTGGGATTACAGAAATGTGCCTCCATGCCACCACGCCTGGCTAATTTTTGTATTTTTGGTAGAGATGGAGTTTTACCATGTTAGCCAAGCTGGTCTCGAACTGCTGACCCCAGGTGATCTGCCCACCTCAACCTCCCAAAGTGCTGGGATTACAGGCATGAGCCATCTCACCTTGTCTATTCAGTAAGTAAGGATTATTGATCACCTGTCATTTATCAGGGCATGTGGTAGGTGCTCGGACTGTTTGATCCTTGCCTTCCTTAAGGCTATAGTCCATTGAGAAAGACAAATATTTTCTTAAAAATATCACACAAATGAATATATAATTACAACTGTGATAACTTATTTTGACAGAGGTGCATGATACTTTAAAAATTTATAGGAGAGATATTTGACCAATTTGGGGAGCCAAGAAAGATTTTAAACTACTGGACTCATAGTTCAGCCTGTGATTTGAACTGAGGAGTAGGGTACTGAATATGGGACTTGATCCTAGGTGTGAATCACAGAGGCTCATGGTATTCTTTCCCAAAGTTCAGTCATTTTCATGAATAAACATTTCTTAGTTTGTTTTCTGCTTTTGGTCAGTTTCCAAGTGCCAAAATGATTGGAGTATTTTGGGTTAGCTTTATAGTTTTCTTGAGAAAAGATTTGTCAATGTCCTTACTTAGTCATGATGCTAATCACAAGTCATTTTTTTAGTTTATTTATTGACTTAACACTACTTAATGCCCTTTTTGAGTTTTCATGAAGGTACATACCTGTATAATCACCTCCACAATCAAGATAGAGAACATTACCTCAAAAGTAACCCTCCTGCCCCTTACCAGTCATTTCTCTCCCTCTTCCTACCTGGCTCCAGGCAACTGCCGGTCTGTTTTCCTTTAACTGTTGATTAGTTTTTTCTAGAGTTTCCTATAGCTAGAATCATAGTTTGTAGTCTTTTGGGCATTGCTTCTTTTGCTCACCATAATGTCTTTGAGATTCATCTGTGTCATTGGATGCGTCAGTAGTTTGTTCCTTTTTATTTTTCAGTAATTTTTCATTGTAGAGATACATCTCAATTTGTTTATTCACATGTTGATGGATATTTGGGTTATTTCCAGTTTTTGTCTCTTATGACCAGGGCTGCTGTGAATATTCATGTCTTTATTTCTCTTGAGTAAATACCTAGGAATGGAATGGGTAGGTCATGTAGTAGATACATGCTTTACTTTTTAAGTAACTGGATGTACCACTTTATATTCTTTTTTTTTTTCCTGAGGCAGAGTCTCGCTCTTATTGCCCAGGCTGGAGTGCAGTGGTGCGATCTTGGCTCACTGCAACCTCCGCCTCCTGGATTCAAGCTGTTCTCCTGCCTCAGCCTCCTGAGTAGCTGGGATTACAGGTGTGTGCCACCACGCCCGGCTAATTTTTGTATGTTTAGTAAAGATGGGGTTTCACCATGTTGGCCAGGCTGGTCTCAAACTCTTGACCTCAAGCATCTGCCCACCATGACCTTCCAAAGTGCTGGGATTACAGGCATGAGCCACTGAACCTGGCAGATTTTTGTATATTTTCCAATACATAAAATACATACATTAGTATTCATATAATTAAAAAATAAATACACATATATTGTGGTTGTGCTTTAGTTGTCAGTAGAGATATATTTTAAAAAATATATTAAGGTAAATATAAATAAATATTAATATATAGTTATAAATATAAATATATAAATATAAAATTAAATATATTAATATTTTAAAATATAATTTAAATGTGTTATAAAATATATATTTTTAAAAGGTAAGAAAATATTTGTGCCTGGGTGTGGTGGCTCATACCTGTAATCCCAGCACTTTGGGAGACCAGGGGGGGAAGATCACTTGAGCCCAGGAGTTCAAGACCAGTCTGGGCAATATAGTGAGACCTTGCCTTTACAAAAAATAAAAAATAAATTAACTGGGTGTGGTGGCACACACCTGTGGTCCCAGCTACTTGGGAGGTTGAGGTGGAAGAATTGCTTGAGTCTGGGAGGTTGAGATTGTGGTGAGCTGTGTTGGTCTCCTAAAGTGCTGGGATTACAGGCATGAGCCACTGCACCTGGCCAAGAATTTTTTTTTTTTTTTTGAGATGGAATCTTGCCCTGTTGCCCAGGCTGGAGTGTAGTGGCATGGTCTTGGCTCCAACCCGTGCCTCCCGGGTTCAAACAGTTCTCATGCCTCAGCCTCCCTAGTAGCTGGGATTATAGGTGCATACCATCATGCCCTGCTGATTTTTGTATTTTTAGTAGAGACAGGGTTTTGCCATCTTGGCCAGGCTAGTCTCGAACTCCTGACCTCAACTGATCCACTTGCCTCAGCCTCCCAAAGTGCTGGGATTACAGGTGTGAGGCGTGATGTCTGGTCCAAGAATTCTTTATATATTTTGGATGCAAGCCTTTTTTGCAAGATAAATATATTGCAAATACTTTGACCTCCCTGGATCAGGTGATCGTTCCACTTCAGCCTTCTGAGTAGCTGGAACTACAGGTGTGGTCACCATACCCCGCTAATTAAAATTGTTTTTTTTTTTTGTGGTGACAATGCCTTGCTATTTTGCCCAGACTGTCATTCTGTGGCTGCTTAATGGTCTTTTTTTTTTTTTTTTTTAAGAGCAGAAGTTTAAAATTTCAGTGAAGTCAAATTTATCAATTTTAAAAATTTCTATGTGTCCTAAGAAAGCTTTGCTTACTCAAGGTCACTTTTTTTTTTTTTTTTGAGACAACATCTCAATATGTTGCCGAGGCTGGTCTTGAACTCTTGGATTCAGGTGATCCTTCTGCCTCGGCCTCCCAAAGTGCTGGGATTGCAGGCGTGTGCCACTATGCCTGGCCAAATTTTGGTAGTCCTTTTTTTTTTTTTTTTTTTTTTAGAAAGAGTCTCGCTGTGTTTCCACGTGGCAGGCTGGAGTGCAGTGGCGCGATCTTGGCTCACTGCAACCTCTGCCTCCTGGTTTCAAGCAATTCTCCTGCCTCAGCCTCCTGAGTAGCTGGGACTACAGGCACACGCCACCACCCCCAGCTAATTTTTGTATTTTTTTTAGTAGTGATGAGGTTTCACCATGTTGGCCAGGATGGTCTTGATCTCTTGACCTCATGATCCACCTGCCTTGGCCTCCTGAAGTGCTGGGATTACAAGTGTGAGCCACCATGCCCGGCCAAATTTTGGTAGTTCTACACTCTTTTGGGTCTTTAGCTCATTTGAGAATTCAGTGAAAACTGTAAAAATTTTTCCAAGGAAGCTATCGACAGAAACTAATTTTGCACACAATTTTAGTGAATCCCCTGAAGCCAATCTATAGATTCTTTAAGGGCTTTTGGATTGACAGGTTAAGAACTCTTGGCCAGCAGTTCTCTAGGTATTAATCTAAGATCTGTCTTTTCTTTTGAGATGAGGTCTCACTCTGTTGCCTGGGCTAGAGTGCAGTGGTGCCATCATGGTTCAATGTAGCCTCCACCTCCCTAGGCTGGTGGCTTACACCTGTAATCCCAGCAATTTGGGAGGCCAAGGCAGGCGGATCACCTGAGGTCTGGAGTTTGAGACCAGCCTGACCTACATGGAGAAACCCCGTCTTTACTAAAAATACGAAAAATTAGCCAGGTGTGGTGGTGGTACTTGCCTGTAATCCCAGCTACTCAGGAGGCTGAGGCAGGAGAATCTCCTGAACCTGGGAGGCAGAGGTTGCGGTGAGCCAAGATTGCACCATTGCATTCCAGCCTGGGCAACAAGAGTGAAGCTCCATCTCAAAAAAAAAAAAAAAAGAAAAAAAAGACTAAATTGAATAGCTTCTAAAAAACTTATACTTTAAGTAAATTATTATCTTTTTATTCTAAACAAAATTATTGTCCTTTTATTCTAGACAAAAGAATGGCACGGAGAAAGAAAAAAGTTAAAGAGGTCTCCGAATCTCGGAATCTGGAGAAGAAGGATGTGGAAACTACCAGTTCTGTCAGTGTGAAGAGGAAGCGTAGACTTGAGGATGCATTCATCGTGATATCTGATAGTGATGGAGAGGTTAGTAAAGTAGAGCTGAAAAGTAGAGCTGTAGCTCTCAAACTATGCTTCTTTACCTATGGGGAAGTTGTTTCGTGATGGACTTTACCTTAATGCCAGCTCACCAAGACCACGAAATTTTTACTCAGCTTTGTTTTAATTTGTAAGTGGAATTAAGAATTACTTAAGGAAGTAATCCTGTTGCTTAGTGGAGGGTGGATCATAGTTCTTCAGTTTTGTAATGTAGTAATCCAAAGTGGTATTTTAGAACTATTTGAATAATCGAATTCAGTTGTAAATCTTAGTTTTCATGTGTCTGGAAAATGTGAATTTGTTTTTTTTTTGATACGGAGTTTCGCTCTTGTTGCCCAGGCTGGAGTGCAGTGGCTCCATTTTGGCTCACTGTAACCTCCGCCTCCCGGGTTCAAGTGATTCTCCTGCCTCAGCCTCCCTAGTAGCTGGGATTACAGGCATGCGCCACCATGCCTGGCTAATTTTGTATTTTTTTTTTTAGTAGAGATGGTTTCTCTGTGTTGATCAGGCTGGTATCAAACTCCCGACCTTAGGTGATCTGCCCTCCTCAGCCTCCCAAAGTGTTGGGATTACAAGCATGAGCTACTGTGCCTGGCCCAAGAAAAGCCCAGAGGCTTTTTAACTTTTAAGAGTTCACTTCAGAGGAAACAAAATAAAAAAAGAGGACAAAAAAATCACTATTCAGGAAATTGGGAAATTTTGTACCTTTTTTCTTTTCTTTTCTTTTTCTTTCTTTTTTATTTCTTTTTCTAGGGCCAGGCATGGTGGCTGATGCCTGAAGTCCCAGCACTTTGGGAAGCCAAGGTGGGCGGATCACCTGAGGTCAGGAGTTTGAGACCAGCTTGGCCAACATGGCAAAACCCCATCTCTACTAAAAATACAAAAATTAGCTGGGTGTGGTAGCACATGCCTACATTCCCAACTACTCGGGAGGCTGAGGCAGGAGAATTGCTTGAACCTGGAAGGCAGAGGTTGCAGTGAGCTGAGATTGCACCATTGCACTCCAGCCTGGGTGACAGAGTGAGACCCTGTTAGGAAAGGCAGGGCCTCCCAAAGTGCTGGGATTACAGGCATGAGCCACCGCACCTGGCATTTTTGTTTTTTTTTGAGCTGGAGTCTTGCTCTGTCACCTGGGCTGGAGTCCAGTGGCACGATCCCAGCTTACTGCAACCTCCACCTCCCGGGTTCAAGTGATTCTCCTGCCTCAGCCTCCCGAGTAGCTGGGACTACAGGTACATGCTACCACGCCCTGCTAATTTTTTGTATCATTTTTTTTAGTAGAAACGGGATTTCACCATGTTGCCCAGGCTGGCCTCAAACTTCTGAGCTCAGGTGATCTGCCCACCTCAGCCTCCCAGAGTGCTGGGATTATAGGCGTGAGCCACCATACCTGCTCAGTGGTAATTTCAGATTATACTAAATTTCAAAGATTGATCAGGGAGATGTGAGAAGGTAAGTGGAACACATGATAATTTACTTATTTAGAGACAAGGTCTCACTCTGTTACTCAGGCTGGAGTACAGTGGTGTGACCTCGGCTCATTGCAGCCTCAGTCTGGGCTCAAGATTCTTGTGCCTCAGCCTCTTAAGTAGCTGGGACCACAGGTGTGCGCCAGCACTCCTGGCTAGTTTTTGTATTTTTTTTTTGTAGAGATGGGATCTTGCTATGGTGCCCAGGCTACAGATACAAATTTATATCAGGTGGAACTAAGAAACACATTATGTGCCCCTCGTTCATCCTGTTTAAAATTTCCCTTCTGCCTTTTTCCTTTTCATATGTTAGGTTATGAGCTCCTTGGCCTGCCTTTTTTTTTTTTTTAAAAGCTTATGGAAACCTGATACTGAGCTTGAAAATGTTGCGGGAGAAAGGGAATTTCTGGGAGACAAGAAAGAGAGGCCGGGCACTGTGGCTAACACCTGTAATCCCAGCACTTTGGGAGGCCGAGGTGGGTGGATCACCTGAGGTCAGGAGTTTGAGACCAGCCCAGCCAACATGGTGAAATCCTGTCTCTACTAAAAATACAAAAATTAGCCGGGGGTGGTGGTGCATGCCTGCAATCTCAGTTAGTCAGGAGACTGAAGCAGGAGAATCACTTGAACCCAGGAGGCGGGGGTTACAGTGGAGTGGAGATTGCACCGTTGCCCTCTAGCCTGGACAACAAATGTGAAACTTCGTCTCAAAAAGAAAGAAAAAAGGCCAGGCGCTGTGGCTCATGTCTGTAATCCCAGCACTTTGAGAGGTTGAGGCGGGTGGATCATGAGGTCAAGAGATCGAGACCATCCTGGCCAACATGGTGAAACCCCGTCTCTACTGAAAAATACAAAAATTAGCTGGGCATGGTGGCGTGCGCCTGTAGTCCCAGCTATTTCGGAGGCTGAGGCAGGAGCATTGCTTGAACCCGGGAGGTGGAGGTTGCAGTGAGCTGAGATCGTGCCACTGCACTCCAGCCTGGCGCCTGACGACAGAATGAGACTCTGTCTCAAAAAAAAAAAAAAAGAGAGGATGTGTTTCTTCTTTTCAGCAGCTGCAAAGTGGTAAATACCATTCCATATCAAAAAATTGGTTCAAAGTCTCTTACCTGAATAAGGTGTGTGATTGAAGTACTCATGAAACTTGTTCTGTATTCTTTTACTAAAAACTGTCCTTGGGAACAAGGTACTGAAATATGCAGGAAATGGATGAATCTCAAAAACATGCTGTGTGGAAGAAGCCAGACACAAAGGAGCATCCCCTGTAATTTTATCGATGTGAAATTCTGGAAACACCAAATCTAACCCATAGTGACACAGAGCAGATCAGTGGTTGCCCCGATCAGGGGTAGAAGGCGGATTGACTGGGAGGGGTCAGAGGGACTCCCTGGAGTAATGAGAAAGTTCTTTTTTTTTTTGGAGGCAGAGTGTCGCTTTATCACCCGTGCTGGAGTGCAGTGGCGCAATCTTGGCTCACTGCAACTTTCGCCTCCCAGGTTCAAGCAGTACTCCTGCCTCACCCTCCCAAATAACTGGGATTACAGGCATGCGCCACCATGCCTGGCTAATTTTGTATTTTTAGTAGACATGGGGTTTCTCCATGTTTATCAGGTTAGTCTTGAACTCCTGACGTCAGATGATCCACTGGCCTTGGCGTCCCAAAGTGCTGGGATTACAGGCGTGAGCCACTGTGCCTAGCCTATGTTTTTGTTTTGAGACAGGGTCTCATTGTGTTGCTCAGGCTGGAGTGCAGTGGTGCTGCCTCAAGTCACTACAGCCTTCGTGACCTGGGCCTAAGTGATCCTTCCACCTCAGCCTCCCAGGTAGCTGGGACTACAGGCCTTTGCCAACACGCTTGGCTAAATTTTTAAATATTCTTTTTAGAGATGATATGTCACTGTATTGCCCAGGCTGGTCTGGAACTCCTGGGGTCAAGCAATGCTCCCACCTTGGCTTTTCAAAGTGTTGGGAATACAGGTGTCAGCCATCCCATCTGCCCTTCATTTTTATTTTTTTGTTTTTATTATTTTTTTTGATAGCGTCTTGCTCTGTCGCCCAGGCTGGAGTGCAGTATTGCGGTTATAGCTCACTGCTGCCTCCGACTCCTGGCTCAAGTGATCCTCCTGTGTCAGCCTCTGGAGAAGCTGGGACCACAAGTGCATGCTACCGTGTCTGACTAATTTTAAAAAAAATTTGTAGCCAGGTATCTCTTATGTTGCCCATGCTGTCCTGGAACTCCTGGCCTCAAGCAGTTTTCCCAGTTCAACCTCTCAAAGTTGGGCGTGAGCCACTGTACCCAGCAGAAAGTTCTATATCTTGATAGTGGGAGTGGATACTCAGATATGTCCATTTGCTAAGCCTCATCAGACTGTATAAAGTGAGACCCTGTCTCAAAGAAACCTATACACTTAAAATGAGTGCGTTTTATTGTATGTAAACTATACTTAAAGTTTATTTTAAATAATAAAAGAACTGTCCATGGAAGTATTTATACAAGGGGGAAGGGGCCTTTGAAAACACTCAGAATTCAGAGATTATTTTTAGGTCTTGCCAAAAAAACCCCCAAAGAACAAAAAACCTTTCACTTCAGAAAGCACCCAGAAGGGAGGCTAAGGCAGAAGAATCGGAAATGCCTGTTATTCTAATTAGTTGTGCTTGATAATTGTTGTCATGATATTGATACTAAGTATTAAAGTAGCAATTAAAATAACAAGTGAACTATCCGTAGATACAAAGAGATAAACACTTGTATTTATATCTATGAGCCTGGTGCAGTGGCTCATTCCTATAATCCCAGCACTTCAGGAGGCCGAAGTGGGCAGATCATGATAAAAATGACATTTTTATCATTATAGAAAGCTTTATTCTCCAGAATAAAGATCGTAACCTTTCTCCTTTGTCTTGTATTTCCATTTGTTTATTGGAGTTTTTTACCTGCCTGTAGGTCTCATCTCATAGGCAGTGAATTAAGTCTTTGTTTTTTCCTTCAGATTTTTTCTTTCTCCTATACTTTCTTTCTTTTTTTTTCTTCTTCTAGAGTCAGGGTCTCCCTCTGTCACCTAGGCTGGAGTGTAGGAGTGTTAGCTCATTGCAACTTCTGTCTCCCGATCCCACCTTGGCCTCCCAAGTAGCTGGGACTGCAGGTGCAAGCCACTACACCTGGCTAATTTTTGTATTTTTTTGTAGAGACAGGGTTTCACCATGTTGCCTAGGATGATACTGAACTCCCAGCCTCAAGCAATCCTGCCTCGGCCTCCTGAAGTGAGCAACTGCACCTGGGCAAAAAGTTACATATATTTTTGGTTAGCAAGGTTGAGCATTTCTTTACATCTTTATTGGTTTTTAAAAAACATTCTTTATAGTTCAGTTTCTAATTAGGATTTTTGTCTACATAGTTCATTTTAAAGGCATAAAAAAACAGAGAAGAAAACAAGGGCTAGGTACATCCCTGGTGACTCACGCCTATAACCCAGTGCTTTGGGAAGCTAAGACAGGAGGATTGCTTGTGGCCAGAAGTTTGAGAACAGTCTGAGCAACGTAAGAAGATCCTGTCTCTACAAAAAATATAAAACTTAGCTGGTCATGGTGGCATGCACCTATAGTCTCAGATACTTGGGAGGCTGAGGCAGGTGGGAGAATTGCTTGAGCCTAGGAGTTCCAGGAATTTGAGGCTGCAGTGAGCTATGATCTTACCGTTGCACTCCATCCTGGGCAATAGAGTGATAGAGTGAGACCCTCACTCTTAAAAAAAGGAAAGAAAACAATTGTACTGCTTGGATATCATCTTAATATTAACAAGAATAAAAATATTAAATACACAAATACATATGGATATGTTAAAAGAAGTTGTATACATATATGTTAAAAAAAAAAAAAACCAAACCAGCCAGGTGTGGTGGCTCACGCCTGTAATCCCAGCATTTTGGGAGGCCGAGGCAGGTGGATCACCTGAGGTCGAAAGTTCGAGACCAGCCTTACCAACATAGAGAAACCCCGTCTCTACTAAAAATACAAAATGGATTACAGGTGGCCCATGCCTGTAATCCCAGCTACTCAGGAGGCTGAGGTAGGAGAATCGCTTGAACCTGGGAGGCGGAGGTTGCGGTGAGCCAGATCGAGCCATTGCACTCCAGCCTGGGCAACAAGAGTGAAACTCTGTCTCAAAAAACAAAAAAACAAACAAAAACCGCCCAAAACCCTAAATCATAACAAAACAGTTTAGAAAAGTGTGAAATGAAAATGTACACTGCAGACATTTAACCATAAGCAGTAATTTTTTTCATTTTTAAAGTAATTTCTTAGTGTCATCTGAAGGCAGTAATTTTTTCTGTATCCTAGGAAAAAAATTTTTATGCATACATCATCAGTAGAGATTTTTATGGGAAAGGAATCATGCTGTGCAAACTGTTTTGCTTTTTTTCACTTAATGTCTGTGTTAGGTCCTCCGGAGACATAGAACAAATAGGATAGGTGGGTGGATGGTTGGATGGATGGATGGATGGATGGATGGATGGGTGGATGGATGAACGGATGGTCAGATGGATGGAAGGATGGATGGATAGATGGATGGATGAATGGAAGGATAAACTGGACAGATGGAATTTATTAGGTGTATTGGCTTGTGTAATTTTGGAGGTTGAGAAGTCCCACAATAGACTGTTTGCAAACTGGATACCCTGAGATGCCAGTAGTATGGCTCTGTGCAAGTCTGCAGGCCTGAGAACAAGGGGATAGGGGTGCTGAGTGTAAGGACTGAAATCCAAGGCCTGGAGAACCTGGATTTCTGATGTCCAAGGGTAGGAGAAGAAGAATGTATCCCAGCTCCGGGAGAGAGACAAATTTGCCTCCTATGTTTTTATTCTATCTAGCCCCCCAGCCAATTGGATGGTGTTCACCCAGATTGAGAGCAGATCTTCCCCACTTAGTCACTCAGACTTACACTCCACTTCTGCAAACACCCACACAGACACACCAGAAAATAATACTTACTAGGTCTCTGGGTATTTCTTACTCCAGTCAAACCGATACCTAAAATTAACCATTAAAGTATTTCATGGAGACCTTTCTATAGCAGCACATCTATCATCTATCATATGTCATATATGTTATACATGCAGGAATGTGCATAAAATATAAATGCATAGTTTTAAAAATTAATGTGAACACTTATAACTTGAGAAGCCCTTTTCTCTTAGTGTGTCCCTCCCCATTTGCATTCTTTTCTTTCTTTCTTTCTTTTTTTTTTTTTTCTTTGAGATGCAGTCTCGCTCTGTCGCCAGGCTGGAGTGCAATGACTCAATCTTGTCTTACTGCAACCTCCTCCTCTCAGGTTCGAACAATTCTTCTGCCTCAGTTTCCCGAGTAGCTGGGATTACCAGCACCCGCTACCATGCCCAGCTAATTTTTGTATTTTTGGTAGAGACGGGGTTTCACTATGTTGTCCATGCTGATCTCTAACTCCTGACCTCAGATGATCCGCCTGCCTCAGCCTTTCAAAGTGCTGGGATTACATGTGTAAGCCACCACGCCCAGCTCTTTTCCACCTTTCTGAAGGTAATCACTATTTATTTTGTCTTCCCATGTTTCTCCTTACAGTTTTACCACATTTACATGTATCCCTAAACAATGTCCATATATTTTGAAAAACTAAGTATTGCTGATTAGACATGTCTACCAACATTTTCCAATAATCTCTTCATTCTCCAGATATTTGAAATTTTACCTTTATCATAAACTAAAATCTTGTTTATAAATGGGTGTGTTTCCAAGAACAGAAAACCAAACACTGCATGTTCTCACTCAAAGGTGGGTGTTGAACAATGAGAACACATGGACACAGGGAGGGGAACATCACACACAGGGGCCTGTTGCGGGGTGGGGGAGCTAGGGGAGGGATAGCAGGAGGAATTGGGGAGGGATAATGTTAGGAGAAATACCTAATGTAGATGATTGCGGGGGGAATGGATGCAGCAAACCACCATGGCATGTGTATACCTTTGTAAGAATCTGCATGATCTGCACATGTACCCCAGAACTTAAAGTATAATAAAAAAAATTTTAAAAAAATGGGTGTGTTTCTGGATTTTTTTCTTCCATTAATCTATCACATGTTTTTATAATTGTTCAGTTGATTGTCTTGGGTATTTTGAGTAGGCATTTATCTTTGCTAATAACAGTCATGTTTTTCTCTTACTTTCTAGCACTTACACCGTTTTTTGTTTCATTTTCATTGCGTTGGCTGTAGCTTCCAGAATAATGTTGGTTGATACTAGTGATAGAGCACATCTTTTATTCTGGTGTTTTGCTATTTGTTTCGTACTTCTGTTTTTATGTTAAGGAACTATCTTTTAATTGCTTATTTACTAGTAGTAGTTTTAGGAAGTATGTTTAATCAGGTGCCCTTTAACAAGATGATGGAGTAGTTTTCCTCCTTTAATCAACTAATATATTGTGTTAGTATTTTCTAATGTTGGAACATCTTTGCGTTGCTGGAATAAATCATACTTGGTCATGATGTATTACATTAACATAATACTGAATTTATTTTCTTAATATATCATTTAGGAGTTTTGCATCTGTACTTCTAGTGCCATTGGTTTTATAAAGTTTTTTTGAAGGTGCTATGGCCTTCATCAGATATTGGTATTGGGGTTATGGTATAAAAGAAAAGGAAAGCTCACCAGTTTTTGCTATGTCTTACCACAATTTAAATAGCATAGGAATTACTTGTTTTATAAGGTTTGCTAAAAATCTCCCACAAAACTGGGCTATCAGCCGGGCATGGTGGCTCACGCCTGTAATCCAAGCACTTTGGAGGCCAAGGCGGGTGGATCACCTGAGGTCGGGAGTTCAAGACCAGCCTGACCAACATGGTGAAACCCTGTCTTTATTTAAAAATAATTTTAAAAAATTAAAAAAAAAACTGGGCTATCAACTGATTTTTAATATGTATTTCGTATTCTTGTAGCGTCTTGGTACTTTCGTATATTTTTAAAAAATAATTTTTTCTGCTTTAGAATAGAAAAAAGCAGTTGGATCATCTTAGGAAAGTGTTTGTTTTTTGTTTTGTTATTTATTATTATTTTATTTTTTTGAGATGGAATCTTGCTTTGTTGCTCAAACTGTAGTGTAATGGCGTGATCTCTGCCTCCTGGGTTCAAGTGATTCTTCCTGCCTCAGCCTCCAGAGTAGCTGAGATTACAGGTGCCTGCCACCACTCCTGGCTAATTTTTGTATTTTTAGTAGGGAGGGGGTTTTTGCCATGTTGGCCAGGCTGGTCTTAAATTCCTGACCTCCGGTGATCTGCCCACCTTGGCCTCCCAAAGTACTGGGATTATAGGCGTGAGCCATCACGCCTGGCCTTTATTTTGTTTTTTTAGAGACAGGGTTTTTCTCTTTTTATTTTTTTTTTTAAGTTTTATTTTTTAATTATACATTAAGTTCTGGGGTACATGTGCAGATTGTGCAGGTTTTGCTTCTTCCCAGGCTGGAATGTAGTGGTGTGCTTATAGCTTACTGCAGCCTCGAACTCCTGGACTCAAGTGATCCTCCTGCCTCAACCTACCAAATAACTGATACTATAGGTGTGCATCACCATGCCCAGTCAAAATTTTTTTTTTTTTTGGTAAAGACAGGTCTTGATATGTTGCCCAGGCTGGTCACAAATTCCTGGCTTCAAGTGATCCTACCACCTCAACCTCCCAAAGTGCTGGGATTATAGGCATGAGCCACTGTGCCTAGCCATGAACACATTGTTTTTGGCCTTATGAGTTGAAAAACAAATGAATTATTTGATATGTCTTCTGATCCTTGCACTGCCTACAGTGTTTACCAATTTATTCTTCAGCTTAAATGTCAGTTCCTCTGGGGATCCTTGTAGATCTTCTAAGACTGGGTCACTTGGCCATTTCTTGTGCTTTCATAGAACCTGTTCTTCTGTAGTATTAGTTGTCACACTGTTTTGCAATTGCCACTATATTTTTTTCTGCTTTCATCATTGGACCATTATTTCCTGGATGGCAGGAATTTTGTGTCTTGAACACCTAACAATAATGCTTGGCCTGTACTAGTGGGCACTCTCAAAATATCTGCATTTGCTGTGCACACCTGTATTCCCATTTACTCTGGAGGCAGATGATTGCTTGAGCTCAGGAGTTCAGGGCCACTCTGGGCAACATAATGAGATCCTGTCCTTAAAAAAAAACAAAACCTGCATTAGGTTTTTCTTTTTGGTATTATTTTATTTCAATATTTCTTTAAGAAAATGTTCCAGTTTTCTGGTGTAGGAGAAGCCAGGAAATGTCTTTTTTTTTCCCCATCAGCCCAGCATGACAGATGGGAAAACATGTTTTTGTTTTTATTTCTTTTTTTAAAATTTAAAGGTAATGGCATGAACCTGACATTGTTAGGGCTTCATTCATCCTAACTTTTTTCTGAGTAATGTTACTTGGGTTGATTCATCCTCCCATTCTTTTACTCTCACCTTGTCCCTAGGAGAGCAAACATGAGCTTTTGTAAACCCTGCCATTGTATTGGAATTGCTGTTTACTGTGTGACCTTTCTAAACTTTTTATTCTAATGTATAACACTAATACTTACTCTGGAGGACTACTGTAAGGATTAAGAATAATATAAGTAAAATTTCTTTCTTTTTTGAGACAGAGTCTTGCTCTGTCACCCAGGCTGGAGTACAGTGGCACTATCTTGGTTCACTACAACCTTTACCTTCCAGGTTCAAGTGATTGTCCTGTCTTAGCCTCCCAAGTAGCTGGGACTACAGGCATGCACCCCTATGCCTGGCTAATTTTGTATTTTTAGTAGAGACAGGGTTTTGTCATGTTGGCCAGGCTGGTCTCAAACTTCTGACTTTAAGTGATCCACCTACCTCGACCTCCCAAAGTGCTTCAGTTATAGGCGTGAGCCACTGTGCCTGGCCTAGAATAATATAAGTAAAATTTCTTAGAGTGATACTTCAGTATGTGATAACTGATGTCATTGTACATGTTCAGAATATAGTCTGAGCCTGGCAAGAAATAAAGCCAACTGACCTATGTGGATTGTAGGGAACCAGCCCCACATCACATCTGTGGGTACCCTGAGTTCAGTGGTGACAAAGGAATGAGAAAAAGGTAGATTAAGAGAGAAAGTGGGACCAGGAGGCCATCACTTATTACTTTGGAGGCAGACAGTGAAAAGAAGGCCCCAAGCTCTGATCCTCCACATTATTTATTGGTTACAGTCACTTTGATCTATAGGGTAGGGGTGGAGTGATAGTGGGGAGAGGGTGACGTGATGGTGGAGTGAATCAGTGAGCCAGAACTGATCAGTAAGCTGGAACTGGTGTGTCATTCTAAAGATTGATAACAGTGGTGGTTTGGGAATTTCACAAAACAAGAATATGTGGTTATCTTTAGCCTGTTATCTATGTGCAGCTGGTAGAACTCGGGCCTTAAAAGGAGCTTACAAGTCTGGCTTCGTTATAGTGCTACAAAGGGGTTTTACATCCTTGAGCACAATGTTTATGGTAATAGAGCCTAGGTCACCCTGTACCGAAACATGAGGCATGGAGAAGTTTGCTCCCCCAAGAGGCCTCCTGCAGTTTGCTGTGGTTTGTTGTTCCCAGTTTATGTTACTCGTAACCAATTTATGTAGGCACTCTGTAAGTCCTTTCTCCTTTGCTGCTTTTCCCAACAGTGGATAATAACTCTGTTGTGTTCTCCGACATTCTTCCTGTTACAACAAACAAAATAAAACAACAACAATAGAAAATCCAGAGGGAAAGAAAGGAACCTCTGGAGCTTATAGATGGTCAGAGCTGGTTTTGTTTCTGACCTTACACTACTTGGGCCTCACTTTTCTCATCTATCAAGTGGGGTCGGCTGGGTGCTGGTGGCTCACACCTGTAATCCCAGCACTTTGGGAAGTCAAGGCAGGAGGATTGCTTGAGCCTAAGAGTTTGAGATAAACCTGGGTAACGTAACAAGACACTCTGTACAAACAATAAAAAAGATGGTGGTACATGCCTATAGTCCCAGCTACTGGTGAGGATAGATGGGAGGATTGCTTGAGTAGGAGAGGTCGAGGATGCAGTGAGTTGTGATTATACCGCTGTCCTCCATCTTGGGCTACAGAGTGAGACCCTGTCTCCAAACAATAAAAAAAAGAAATGGGGTTATTGATATTAATTCTCACAAGGTTTTTGAAAGGAATTAAGTGAGGTAATGTATATAACATGCCTGGAACATAGTATGCAATATATGATAACTGTTGTTACTCTTATTTTAGAAAGCTTCTTTATGATAAAAATATAGTTGGCTATAAATTGCCAGCTAATCTTTTAAAATTTATACAGTATTTCCAGTAATAGTGTATTAGTAAAAAATAGAAATTCACTCTTCTCTCAAACCATTCATCTCAAGAGCTGGTAGCCATTACATTATAAAAAGTATGCCGTATCAACAAAATAGTTGGGACAGCTGTCTCATTTCCTGAAAGAAAATGCCTGCAAGGGTCAGCAACCAGTTGAGTTCAGTCAGTACCAAAACAGTCTGTGGGACCAGTTTGTGAGTTGCATTTATTTATTCTTGTCTTTTTCAATCTTCATTTTTTCCTTTTCAGGATTCTCAGTTGTCGCTTTGAAGTATTTTGGTGGAGTAAAAGTCATTACTTTTCTGGCTAGAAATAGAAAGATAGATTCTTTTCTGCCATTCTCTCTCTATTTTCTAGATAATAGTTTCCTGAACCTCTCAATATTTGTTTTGCTTTCATTATCTGCCCACCCCTTTATGAAAGATAGCTTAGATATCACTATTTGCTCTTAAAATTAAAATCACCTGTATACCTAGAAGCATATTTTCCCTCAGTCTTTTGCTTAGGCACAGCCCGCCTGCCTGCCCGCCCTCCTTCCCTCCTCTCTTCTCCTCCTCCCCTCTCTCTCCCTCCCCTCTCACTACGTCCCCTCCTCCTGTCTCCCTCCCTCCCTTTTTCCCCTCCTTCCCCTTACTCCCCTTTTCCCTTTCTCCCCTCTTGCCCCTCCTCCCTTCCTGCCCTCAGGCCCTACCCCACCCCCACCCCCCCCCCCAGCCGCCCCCACCCTACCCCCACCCACGGGGCCACCCCAGCCACCACCCAACAGCTCA
>CAUYLG010075564.1:0-12510 GCA_963573385.1 Cacajao melanocephalus
CTCTCTTGACCTTTCTAGAAATGAAATCCTATAGCATACGTGAAATCATAGAACAACCTCCAAGAAAAACTAAGTTTAGAAGTACACAATTGGCCAGACACAGTTGCTCATGCCTGTAATCCCAGCACTTTGGGAGGCCAATGCAGGTAGATCACAGGGTCAGGAGATTGAGACCATCCCGGCTAACACGGTGAAACCCTGTCTCTACTAAAAATACAGAAAATTAGCTGGGCATGGTGGTATGCCCCTATAGTCCCAGCTACTTGAGAGGCTGAGGCAGGAGAATCTCTTGAACCCGGGAGGCAGAGGTTGCAGTGAGCTGAGATCGCACCACTGCACTCCAGCCTGGGCAAGAGAGTGAGACTTTGTCTCAAAAAACAAACAAAAAGAAGAAATTAGAGTAGAGGTTGCTTCTCAGTCGGGGGAGAGTGACTGGAAAGAGGCACCGGGGAACTCTGCGGCGGTAATGTTGCTGGGCTTGGATGAGGGCTCTGCGTTGGATGGCACATTCAGGAAGTGCTGCACTTAGGATGTGTGCATTTTACTGCAGCTGAGTTACGTCTTAGTGAAGACACTGAATCAAGATGGTTTATAGTGTATTTCTTGATATATTTGTTTATAATGCATCCATTAATATGTATATAAATTAACAAATTCTTTAGACACACAAGGGTTGATTTATACTCCTAAATGTTTATGTGCTCAAATTGGTCATAAAAATGTATTTACATTTTACTGGGAAAGGAGCAAGTCATCTTGTATTCAAATAGATGTTTATGGTCTTTCTGAGGATGAAGCATTACAAGCTGTTGTGGCAAAAGTTAACATTTTAACGTTCTTTTCTGAGTTTCTAGTCAATGTGAGTCCGTGCTCTGCCATGAACTAGTGTTCTGTGCAGACAGAACGAGCCGGTGAGTATTGGGGAATCTTCCAAGGGGATCGGTGTGACGGCACAGGAGCTTGGCCTTGAGGGCAACCCCAGGGTCCTGCTGGGACCTGTCGGCCACCGGCTGTAGATGCTCACCCCTTACTCCAAAGCCTACGCTTTCAGGAAAAAGAGCTGTCCTGTTGACACCCCTCCCTTACTGCTTTCAGTGTCTGTTGTTGGAAATTTGTTTGCCTTTCTAAACTACGGCTCCATTTCTGCCCTAGGGAATGTGCTTCATTCGGACCACCGGACCAGAAACTATCGTTATTTACACCCCACAGGAACACTTTGGGATCGGACAGGCCAAGGTAAGGGTTAAGCTCTCCAGCATTATTCAGTATCATCACCTGTAAAAAGAACGCTTCTGAGTGTATCACCAGATATCTTCAGAGTTGAGGCATCATCTTTTCTTTGCTCTCATTAAAAAAAAAAAAAAAAAAACTGTTGTGACCTTTACCTGCTTTTCCTTGCGAAGGAACATTTTATGAATTTCAGCTTAGCTTGCTGCTTTCCAAATGGAGTGTTTTGTTGTTGTTGTTGAGCTCAAAGATAACATGAAGCCACTTGAGCCACTTGGCTGCAAACTAAACAAAACAGAAGTCGTCCTGGTGGCACACGCCTGTCATCCCAGAACTTTGGGAGGCAAAGGCGGGAGGATTGCTTAAGGCCAGGAATTCTAGAGCAACCTGGGCAACATAGCAAGATTCCCAACTCTACAAAAGTTCCTAAAATTAGCCGGGTATGGCGGCATGCACCTGTAGTCTCCGCTACTCAGGAAGCTGAGGAAGGGGGGATAGAGGAGCTCAGGAATTCACGGCAGCAGTGAGCTGTGATGGATCGCACCACTGTACTCCAGCCTGGGTGACAGAGTCAGACCCTGTCTCTAAAAACAAAACAAGACGAAGAATAATAGAAATCATTTGAAATGAATAATCTGTTAGGTTCAGATTTTACAGATCTAAAGCCAGGAGGAAAAGGGAACATGATCTCTGGTATTCTAACAAAAGCCCCAAGAAGTTCAGATTATCAGCCTATCTGTAGATGAGGATTGGAGAAGGTAAGTGGGTTACTTAAGGGTTTTCAGCCTGTGAGCACCAAGACCAGAATCCAGGCCTAGGTAGTGAGCCCAGTCTCCCCAGGCCTGCTGAGCACCCCCTGCTCAGCATGCCTGTCAGGCCCATGCGTGGGGAACACCAGAAACTTCCATGGAGAAAATAAGTGACTCTGCTCATCACCTAGAGAGTGGGGCTTGCAGACATTTTGGCATGCTTCCTTCCTGTCTTCTAGGCATACATGTATATTTTACACAGTTGAGATTATACTGTATAGAAAAGTCTGCCCACAGCCACTCTTGAAAGAGCAGCAGGTAACATCCAGTTTGGTTGCTAAGGACTAGGCTGCTCCAGAATTCACAGTTTCAAATGCTCAGAATGGCCAGAGTGCTGCCATAAAGCAGGTGTTTCCAGAACTGTCCACTGTGTGCCATAGGTGGCAGCTGGATGGAAAAGATAGTGTTCACCTTTAGTGTTAACTACAGGTTCTGTTTCTGTGGGGAGGGTGTCTTGACACTCACATGATTTGCAGAGCTTGCTTATTTCTGTCTCCTTTTTTCTGATACTTTTCCTGTCCTGACAAAAGAAAGTGAATTTCCTGGTGGGAAAGGATGTGAGTTAAATGTGTATGATAATATGCGTGATGTGGATCATTAAAGGGCTGGGCTTCACAAGGAGGATATGGATGTGTGTGCACGTGAGTATGTGTGTTTTAAGAGGCCAGGGCATCCTCAAAGAATGGGGTGGCTCAGAAACCCTATCTGTATTATCACTAATGGTTCTTAAGCTACAAGGAAACCTATACAGAGAGAGGAAGTGAAGAATAATTCCAGATGGAGGGTAGCTTTGGAGGCAACTGAACTATGAAAGAAGCCCAGGAACTCTGCCATTGCTTGCAGAATAGTACATTATTGAGAGCGAGGGCTTTGATGTCAGCCCCGCCTGCCCTGAGCCACTTCCTCCTGCTCTGAGATTTGCTTTTCTCAGCTGCAGAACGGTCACACCACTGAACGGATCTTACAGGAGGCTGTGAGGGTTCTCGGAGCTCAGGCGCTAGAGCGTGTTGCCATGGCACAGCGTGTTCCCGTGAACGTGTTAGTCATTGGAGTCCAATCTCGGTGTGCCATAGTGAGCTCTCACCAGACCCCTGATAGGTATGTAGCATCTCCATGCTCCAGGACAGCTGGGGCAGCATGGTTGCCTATCAGGAAGTATATGTCCTGGCTTGTAAATGCATGGTTATTTTAAGTAGTGAATTAAGAAGTGAAGTTATTAGAATTGGGGGATAGTAGCATAGCAGCATGCATTCCACGTTGAGATGCACTCTGTGTAGTAACCACAGCATTCTGTCTTTCTGGCGCCATACCAGGTCCTCCGCCACTGTGTCAGTGACAAGGTCACAGTTATTGGAGCTGGAATTACTGTTTACGAAGCCTTAGCAGCTGCTGATGAGCTTGCAAAACAAGGTCAGTTGGTTGTGTCTGCGCATTGAAGTTCGAGCTGGGAAGACTTAAGACTTCAGCTACCTCCTGTGCCCTGAGCGCTCTTTTTTTTATTTTTATCCCTGCATGTTCTTTATTCTACGTCTGCTTCTTGTACCAAGCTGGTTTTTGCTGTTCTACAGATATTTTTATCCGTGTCATTGACCTGTTTACCATTAAACCTCTGGATGTCACTACCATCATCTCCAGTGCGAAAGCCGCAGAGGGCCGGATCATTACAGTGGAGGATCACTACCCGCAAGGTGGGTATGGGCATTGGGAATGCTCTGAAAAGTTCTGATGGGAAGTGTTTTTGTTTTCCTTTATTCACATGGCACACTCTCAGGCGTCACCTGAGGTTTACGTCTTGCCCACCATGCCTTTGTTGTTCAGTACTGACTAAGCGTGAGGCCATGCTCATACACATCGGTGTGTCTCCAACAGTGCGCAGTGCCCGGCCACCAGGGCGGGTCAGTGGCAACAGAGGAGCGGCTGTTGCAGGCAAGGGAAGAGTCATGAAAAGCATCATAGTTTGTTTGGGTTTGGAATGATGAGTAGTGTGCCCCAGACAAGGCATGGTAGCTCACACCTGTCATCCCAGCACTTTGGGAGGCCAACACAGGTAGATGACTTGAGGTCAGGAGTTCGAGACCAGCCTGGTGAACATGGTGAAACCCCATCTCTTCTAAAAATATGAACATTAGTTGAGTGTGCTGGTACATGTTTGTAGTCCCAGCTACGCAGGAGGTTGAGTAGCACAAGAATTGCTTGAACCCAGGGGGTAGAAATTGCAATGAGCCCAGATCATACCACTGTACTCCAGCCTGGGCAACAGAGTAAGACTGTCTGAAAAATAAAAAGTGTGCCCCAACCAAAGAAGCAGGAATAGAGCCTTGCAAGCAGAGAACACAGCAAGCGTAGAAAAGGGTGTGCCGGGGGGGAGAGCTGGGCAGGGTCAGGTGGGACAGTGGATTAGATACAAGGAGGAGCATCACATGTCCATGTGGCAGGGGCCCCCAGCCTGCATAAGCAGTGCCTGATTCTCTGGAAGGACTCTTGGGCCCCAGAACACAGTCACCCTTACAGCAGAGGTTGATGACAGGGAAAGGGCGCTGGGCGGGATCTACCAGGGCAGGAACCATGGGCCAGGTGCAATTGAAAGACGTCCTGCTCCAGGCTCCATCTGGCCCCACGGGGCATAGTGAGAAGTGCCTCCCATGTAGGCTGTGTTTCTGCCCGGGGATGCCTGCTAGAGACCTGGTACCCCATGTGTTGACTGGGGGCAGGTCCTGTTGGCACCCTCTGCCAAGCAGGTAACCGAATCCCTGGCTCCCAGCAGGAAAGCAGGTGCTCATGTCAACCACGTTGTTGCTACAAACAGTCCAGGTGCAGGACCACCCTATCAGTAGGGAAAGTGTCACAGCTGCAAGGAGACCTTCAGCCAAGAGCCAAGCTTGCCAACCAGCAGCTCAAGTCGGCCAGTCACTTTTCTGCACTCTTCATTTGTTAGTTTTAACCATTTTCAGGTCCCTGACAGCTTTGAAAATCAGGGTGCCACAGACCCCCACACTCAAGCAGCCCCTACTGTAGGCTGAGGCAGAGCAGTTTGGAAACCAGCAGTTTAGAATGAGAACTCAGGCCCGTCGGTGTGACTGTTCGCATGAATCGGATTTTCCCCTGGGAAGCCGTAGATTCAAAGGCCTCTCCATGTTGGGGCTTTAAGACTGACTAGCTACTTTCACAAAAGGGCCTGACGTCCTTGTTTCCCCAGGTGGCATAGGGGAAGCTGTCTACGCAGCCGTCTCCATGGATCCTGACATTAAAGTTCATTCGCTGGCAGTGTCGGGAGTGCCTCAGAGTGGGAAGCCCAAGGAATTGCTGGATATGTATGGAATTAGTGCCAGACACATCGTAGTGGCTGTGAAACGCATGTTGCTGAACTGAAATAGCTGTTGGCTTTGGTCTTAAAAGGCCTGTTTACCCTACGTTTGTTTGTTCCAGAACCATCATTTAGATCTATACTGTCTTGCTTTGTTTCTTAAAAGCAAAGCTAGCTAACACCTTCCTTCATCCCTAGTTTGGAAATTCAAGCTAACTACTTATCCTTTAAACTGTGACTGCGTATGCAAATACCACAATAATCTTTGAATCATTAAAGGGCGTTACACAACGTTAAGTGAAAAAAATAGGTAGTAAAACAACCGTCTGATAGTCAATCTTCTGATAACACTATAGATATGTGGTAGAGGTAATAACTTCTTAATGTACTTCCTTCATGAGTAACTAGTAGAAGTAATCTTTTTTTTCAGTGTATAAGGCTATAGATAAGTGGTAAGGGTAATAAATTCTTCAGTGTATTTCCTTGATGAGTAACTTACCTGTAAGACTCCAGGTAAGTGGTAGAGGTAGTGGTTTTCTCAATGTATTTCCTTCATGAGCAAAGAAAATGTGAACTGAAGTATAGATTGCAGTAGCCGAGGTTCCACAGCACAATAACACCATGACACCTGCTGTTCTCACCTTGGGATTCTGTGTGCTGCCATCCAACCTGCAGCCTCCTGGGTAACAGTGTGACTGCAGCTGCCCTGGAATTCACTTCACTGTTTCCCTTCGTCTCCCCTCTACTGTTGAGAGCCTGTCAGACAGCAGCGAAAGCTCGTTTGGATGTCCTGTGCTGCTTGTGGTGACTGCTCTGTGAAGAGGTGAGAGCACAGCTAGCTCCGGCCTCTACACGGTACTGTTCAAGTTGGTAATAAAGCATTTCAAAACAGCTGCTTTATTCAGCACGTGCTTTCTGTGTGAATCAGTTTATCAATGGTCAGTTCCTAAATAAGGAAAAAACTTTTATCTAAACCAGAAGGAGAGTGAGCCGTGGCCCACACCGGTAAACCTGGGAAAGAATAATGGGCTGCAGATGAATCACTCACTAGAGAACAGCACGTGGCCTGAAAAGCTGTCCCTGAGCTGATGCCTTCCATCAGCTATAAGCACATAAAAGTATGTGGCTAGAGGGGAGGCATGTTAGTTCACATCTCTAATCCCAGCACTTTGGGAGGCCAAGGCTGGTGGATCACCTGAGGTCAGGAGTTCAAGACCAGCCAGGCCAACATGGTGAAACTCCCTCTCTACTGAAAAACACAAAAATTAGCCAAGTGTGGTGGTGCGCGCCTGTAATCCAAGCTACTCAGGAGGCTAAGGCAGGAGAATTGCTTGAACCCAGGGAGCGGAGGTTGCAGTGAGCTGAGATCCTGCCATTGCACTGAAGCCTGGGCAACAGAGCAAGACTCCGTCTCAAAAAAAAAAAAAATACGTGGCTGGAACAAAGTGCCAGCCATAAAAAGATGAGCCTGAGCTTCAAAACTGGATTTAAAATTCTGCTACATGTGTCTGCTGTGTCACATTCCTGTTTTGGCTTTGCTTTTGTTTTCAGACAGGGTCTTACTATGTTGCCCAGGCTGGTCTCTAACTCTTGGCCTCAAGTGATGGTCATGCCTGGACCTCCCAAGGTGCCAGTGTTGGAATTACAGGCATGAGCCACCATGTCCAGCCCATTCCTCATTTTTATTGCCCAAATTAAGTAGTCAGAGATCTTTGGAGTATGAGCAGTATCACTGAAGAATTGTTCTAGAATGTGGGGGATAGAGATGGAAGCACTGGGCTGGGACTTTGAGCCCTCAGGATCTCCACCTAATCCTATTCTTAAAAGGCACTGAGCTGGTTTCCTGGCCTGTAAAATGAGCATCATGATGACTTTGCTGATTTCACAAAATTTCAAAATTTATTTTGTAAAAATAGTTTCTATAGGGTGATTGTAGAAAATTTAGAAAATGCAAAGAAGCAAAAATTTTTTGGCCTCACCTCACTATTTCAAGGTAATCACAGCTTCTCACACTCAAGACAATTTTACTCATTTAAAGTATACAATTCAGTGGTTTGCATTCTTTTTATGGCCATGTACTATTCTATTGTGTGGATGGAACACATTTTATTCTTCCATTCAGTTGACGAATGTGGATTCGTTCCACTTTTGTCTCTCGTGAATAGTGTTCTGACAATTCCCGTATATTTTGTGAAGATGTAGATTTCACAAACTGTGAAAGATGTTGTGTAGATGTAGGTCTTCCCTTCTTAGGGATGTGTATACTAGGAGTAGAACTGAATTGCTGTGTCATCGGATAATTCTATGTACCCTTCGAGCGTCTGTGGTGGGAGGTGGTGTTTAAACGACAGTCTTGTGAGGAGTAGATAGAGTGACACTGAAGGTGCTGTGCCATCTGAAAGGCATCACTTTAGAGGAAGGCATTTCTTTTTTTGTTTTGTTTTTTAGTTCTTTGAGGAAGGCATTCTTAACAGACAAAAGCCATGCTTGCTTGTATTCAGGTACAAAATGTCGGATTTGGTGAGAGCACAGAACTGGTGCACGTCAGCGCAGTGGGGCAGCAAATGGAGCAAGTAATTCCGTGATGAAAAAGTGCAGTTTCTAAACGCAGGAAAGAGCCCCCAAAGCCTCAGTTCAGTCCCCTAGAAGGTTCTGGGCAGAAACAGGACAAATTAATGAGAGCACAGGCGCCATGATCACCCAGTGAGGGGAGTGAGCCCTGTTGCCAGCTTGGCCTGGCTGTGACTTCTGAGTAAACAAGTGTGTGTTTCTGAACTGTGAGGAGCCGGGTGATGAACACTCCCTGGAAGATGCCATGGACCCTGGCTTCGGGCCAGCCCCTCACCCTTGAGTCCCTGTAATATCTTTCTGCTCTCATTTCCCATGGAAGAACCACCCAGCAGAGACTCCAGTACCATGTGCCTCAAAACCTGGCTTGAATCCTCAAATCTGCTTCTTGCCCATGGGGCCTTGGGTAGCTGTAGAAGGGGATGATGGTGCTGATGACAGGGACAGTATCCCACAGTGCTGTGGTCAGGATGTTAGTGCCATCATTTCAAAACACCCGTGCAGGCCTGCCCTGCATACCTGGTAGCTTCTTGCTCCCCAGCGCACCCTCGGCTGGCTGGCCCCATCGGCCCCTCCGCAGCCTCCTTACCCACCTCGCTGGGGTTATGCTGAGGCTGGCAGTGACCCACCCGCCTGTCCGCTCCCGAAGGGTGAGCCTGGGCTGAAAGGGCTGACACCGGATGGGCAGGAAGTGCTGGAGGCCTGGCACCAAGGGCTCGCCAGGCGCTACCTGGAGAGCATGGCTCCTACCTGTGGGCCCAACAGTGGTGGCGGGAGGCGTCGCGGCCTGGGTGGAGAAGAGGACAGAGGTGTGGTATGGGCGGAGGCGTGCAGCCTGGACCTTCCTGGTTGCTGACGCGGGGAGGAAAACTCTGGAGACCTAGGCACTCGCCCTCAGCCCCGGAGCCCAGCCTCCCCGGGGAAGCCGGGAGAGGTTCTACCACTTCACAAGGCCTCGCCAGGTCGAGCTCAGGTTTAGAAAAGCTGGGACGTTCGATTCGGGAGAGCTGAAATGATCTGACGTGTCATTCTGTACTTGGGTGAGGAAGGTGAGCACGCAGAGTTACAAACCGCTCAGGGCAGGACCTGCGCTGCACGTGGTATCAGGGCCCACCTGAGAGGCTCTACCTCCCTAAGTGTACCTGTCCCCCTGGAGCGTGGCGAGATTGGACCTAGTTGTGGGTCTAAGGGCAGCAGTCTAGTTGTGGAGGGTCTCCTTGATGATATGAGTGAGTGTCCCCTGGCAAAGCTCCTCCCCAGGTGAGCTTGTGACACAGTTCTCCAGCAAAGAAACGCCAGTCTCCCGGACAGTGGAGGTCAAGCCACCTACACTACCAAGGGAGACTCAGAGGGACTAGGGGCTTCTTGAGTCTCAGCTTCAACTGAGGCCAACCAGATGGCCCAGTTCCAGGATTCAGGGTCCCATTCCTCTGAAATCACTGCCCACGATTCATGTGGGAAGCGTGACAAGGCTGGGAATTCATAACTGTGGGAATCTGTAACTGACACAATCAAACCTGTTCGATTGTCAGAGCCATCAGCCCTGCAGATACAAGGAGTAAGGGAATTATGAGGGCTTTCTTGGAAGCACCCTAGTTCTACTGTGGCTTGACCTGAGAGGGAGCCTGAGCTCATTGTGTCTTCATGGTACATAGGCCCACTTAGGATCCTTCCATGCCACCGCCCTCCTAGCCACCTGTGACCACCATGACAGTCAGGTGCAGCAGGAACTTGAGCTCCCAGGTACGTACTTCCGTTGACCCATCATCCCAAGCAACCGAAGTGACAGGCCATGGATGGCTCGTGCCCCACTTCCCAGTGGGAAAAAATGCTCAACCCTGCACTTCAGCCCAGAGGCAGAACCAGACCAATCCCCAAACTGTATGCATAGCCCTGTCTTCCAGAACCTCACCCAGGGTCAGTTCTAAATTAGGAACCAGCTAGAAGACAAAAATCCATACCTAGTATCTCAAGAAAGGAAATTGAAAGTGTGTTTACTTGGGGTTTGAGAGCTAAAAGTGCAAAAGGGACATGGAAATAACAGTTGGTGAAGGAAGGAGCTACAACCCTCAGAGCGAAGGGGCAAAAATAAAGATGTTGGGGTGACTGGGAGTCTTGCAGTGAGCCTGGGAACATGGAAGGCTGGGGCTCGGGACTCCAAGGAGGGGCTGCTGCAGGGCATCACAGAAGGAGGAAGCAACATCGTCTAGGAATGGGGCAGGAGGAAGTGTCTGTGGCATCATCCTCTCATTCACTCATTCTGTCTTCAGTGGCATCGATTTGTTGTTGAGTCCATAGGATGAGATTTTCATTTCAGTGACTAGGCTTGTGTACTTCTACAAGTTCTGCGTGCTGCTTTTTCAAATCTCTCCCTGGATTAAACTAACTCTTCTGTTTTATATCCCTTTTTTTTTTTTTTTTTGAGATAGAGTCTGGCTTTGTCACCAGGCTGGAGTGCAGTGGCACAATCTTGGCTCACTGCAACCTCCACCTCCCAGGTTCAAGTGATTCTCCTGCCTCAGCCTGCCTCCCAAGTAGCTGGGACTACAGGCGTGTACCACCATGCCCAGCTAATTTTTGTATTTTTATCAGAGATGGGGTTTCACCATGTTGTCCAAGATGGTCTCGATCTCTTGACCTCGTGATCCACCCGCCTCAGCCTCCCAAATTGCTGGGATTACAGGTGTGAGCCACCGTGTCCGGCCTGTATCCCTTTCTTCCTACCCTTAGATTGTGTCAGAGAGACTATTAGAAGATCTGAGGAGTCAGTAGCTTTACATCACAGTAATGCTAAGATCTGTGAGAACTGCTCTCTGATACGCTGAGAATTTCAAGGTGGTCAATCTGTGCTTGCAGAATTCACCCAATTAGGCCCTTTTTATCCTCCTGTTTTTACCCTCCTCTGTTTTTCATGTGATGACCCGAGGCCTGGGAGATACTGGGCCAGGCTCGCCTCCAACTCCTTCCTTTCACACCCACGGCACTCCACACACCACACACCATGGGGAATCTCAGAGGGCAGGAATCAGTGGAGCAAAGCCGGGAAAGGGCTCAGGCTCTGGAGCCCAACTTCATGGGTCACATTTCCCTCCTGTTCTTGTCTGAAAATCGGGGTAACAGTGGTACCGAGGTCCTAGGGCCGCTGTGAGGAGGAGGTGGATGCTCCCAGCCATTGCTGACAATGTCTTGATCAGGGCTTTTTGAGGATTCCACCCCGGAACTGTGACAGGTCCAGCCTGCCAGGTCCAGCCTTGCTCTCTGACCTGCCCATTGATTCTCCATAATGGTGGCCAGTGCTGTCATCATGAGGCTGTGGGCCTCACTTCAGCTTTACGTCCGGAAGTCCTGTGGCAGAATCCTGGGGTGAAGTGTCCCCTCTAGGGAAGGTAGGTTGTCTCTGCCAGGATCCCAGCAGTATGACCGCACTAGGGAGGCGAAGTGATCTCTCACCTGGGGCTCACAGAGGCCTGAGCCTTACCCCTGTGCCTGTGGGCAGGCAGGCCGTGGTAGAGGGTGCTCAGGGTGCCTGCTGGGAGGCAGGCAGACTCCTCCTCACCTGCTCATGCAGACCCAGTCTGACACGGATCTGCTACCCCTGAGTTCCCTGTGCTGAGGGGCAGGACTCACCCCATCTTTCCTTCATCCAGAGGGAACCCTGCAAAAACACTGGAATGAGCTGAGGGGCTCCGACGTGCTCACCATCTGAAGGCACAAGGCCTCCTGTCCCAGAGGCCACCAAGACCAAGCACAGCAAGCTGCTCCTGCGCAGCCGCAGCCTGGGGTCTGGCTTAGGCCTGTTTTTTTGTTTTGATTTTTTTCTCTATTTCAAAACTGGGTCTCGCCTTGTTGCCCCGGCTGGTCTCCAGGGATCCTCCCACCTGAGACTCCCAAAGTACTGTGATGACAGGTGTGAGGCACTGAGCCCGGACGCCTGTTTTCCTTTGTCTTTTTGTTTCCTCCCAGGGACTCCGCTCACTCACCTGTGGCCCAGGTATGCTTGAAATGACGAAACTACAAGTTGTATAATTGCTCCTTTCATTGCCTTCCCCTAAACTCCACTAGGAATGCGGGGAGGACAGACCATGGGACCTGACAGGTGCCACACTCAATCCCAGCCTCGTCAGCCTGGCTCATGTGACCTAGACCACAGACCTTAGCTGGACAGTGCTGCTAGGGCAACCTTCCCAGCTTCGGTCAATCAGGAATTTCTAACGGGCACTCAGAAATGCCACCTACAACCGGGCGAGGTGGCTCACGCCTGTAATCCCAACACTTTGGGAGGCTGAGGTGCGCAGATCACTTGAGGTTAGGAGTTGGAGAACAGTCTGGCCAACATGGTGAAACCCCTTCTCTAACTAAAAATACAAAAAATTAGCTGGGCGTGGTGGTGCACTCCTGTAATCCCAGCTACTCGGGAGGCTGAGGCAGGAGAATTGCCTGAACCTGGGAGGCGGAGGTTGCAGTGAGCCGACGTCACACCACTGCACTCCAGCCCGGGACCACAGAGGAAGGCTCTGTCTCAGAAAAGAAAAACAAGAAATTCCACCTACAGTCTCCTCACTCTCTAGTGGGTGTTAACATGAACTTTCCGTAGCCACTTTG
>CAUYLG010075566.1:0-23099 GCA_963573385.1 Cacajao melanocephalus
TCCTCCTCCTCCTCCTCCTCCTCCTCCTCCTCCTCCTCCTCCTTCTTCTTCTTCTTCTTCTTCTTCTTCTTCTTCTTCTTCTTCTTCTTCTTCTTCTTCTTCTTCTTCTTCTTCTTTTTTTTGAGACAGGGTCTCATATCATTACCCAGGCTGGAGTGCAGTGATGCAATCTACAGCTCACTGCATCCTTGACCTCTCCAGGTTCAGCTGATCTTCCCACTCAGCCTCCTGTGTAGCTGGGACTAGAGGCACACATCATCATACCAAGTTAACTTTTCTGTAGTTTTTTATAGAGGCGAGGTTTTGCCATGTTGCCCAGGCTGGTCTCAAACTCCTGGGCTCAAGCAATCCACCTGCCTTGGCCGCCCAAAGTACTGGGATTAGAGGTGTGAGCCACCATATCTGGCTTCATATTTGTTTACTTAGTATAATTATACATGAATATATCTATTCCAATGATTTTTTCAAATGTGCATTCATGTTGGATGGTCAGTGGAACAGTATTTGTAAGGCAACAACCTAAATGATTCATAGTAAAGGTATTGTTGAATTATTGTGCTTCCTTACAGTGGAATATTAAGCAGCTCTTAAAGTATATATTTCAAAGACGTTTAAAAACACATGAAATGCTCATTATCTAATGTTAAGAGAAAAAGGAAACCCGGGAGCGTCTCTATAGTGTCCTTGAAACCTGTTTATAATTGAAGTGATGGGGATGATACAGGGATAATAGGGGTTTAGTAATTTTTCACCTTTTTCTTTATGCATTTGTTTACAAAATTTTTTAATTTGCTATGTTCTATTAAGTTCAGGAAATACATTTTATCTTCAAGGATGCAGATTATATAATGTTTAAAAATACTGCTGAACTTAATTTTATTGTGTTTTTTTTCTGGGTAGTTTACTTTCTACGTTGTTGCATTTGCAGTTTTTCCGAGTTCTTGCAAACTCCAAGACAGATATTCTCCCGTCTATACCTCCATCCATATGAAAGTTCATTATCTTTTCAAGAAATATAAATATAATAAAAGCAGTTTTTATTTTTACCCACATATTCACCGTGTTCCAGATCTCTTAATTCCTTTGCATGGATCCAGATTTCTCTCTGGTATCATGCTCCTTCTGCCCAAATGACTTCCTTTAATGGTTCTTATAATATAGATCCGATGTTAGTAACTTCTTTTAGCTTTTGTATGTCTGAGAAAGGCTTTATCATCTTGTTCTTGAGTAATCTTTTCACTGGCAAAGAATTTGGGGTTGACCATTTTTTCTTTCAGATAATTTAAAGCCATCGCTTCACTGTCTCTTGGCTTGCATTGTTTCCACTGATAAATTAGTGGTCAGTCTTATCTGTGTTATTCTGGATTTAATAGGTCTTTTTTTCGACTAACCACTTTTAATAATTTCTATTTATTGGTGGTTTTGGGTAACTTAATGCTATTATAATGTGCCCTGGTAGGGTTGCCTTCATATTTCTTCTATTAGAGATTCATTGAGCTTCTTAGACCTATAATTTATAGTTTCCAGCAAATGTAGAGAAATTTTAGCACTTATTACTTTAAATAATTGTTCTGTCATCCAGTTATTTGGAAATCCAATTCCACCTATATTAGATAGCTCGATATTTTTCTACACTGTGTTCCACGGGGGACTAATACTTTGTTTACTTTTCAAACTCATTTTTCTTTCTGTGCTTCATTTTGTATAGACTTTATTATGTCTTTGAATTTACTAATTTTTTCTTCTATGATGTCTAACATGCAGTAATTACTTCCACTGTATTTTCTATTTCAAATTTTTTTCAACTGTAGAAGATCCACTTTTATGTTTTTATATTTTCCATTTCTTCTCATATTGTATTTGTATTATACTTTCTCGTTTTAAACAAATAGAGCATATTTATAATAGCAGTGTTAGCATCTTCATCTGCTGTGTCTAACTTCTGCCTGATTTCTGAGTGTGTTTTTAATAATGATTGATTGATTTTCTCCTTATGGGTCACATTTTACAATTTCTTTGAATGTCTAATAATCTTTTGTTTGTTTTATAGACCTATCAAACATCATGTTGTTGGTTCTGGTTTTTTTTTTCACATTCTTTTAGTGTTGTGAAGCTTTTTCTGTGACTGCTATTGTGAATCAGTTTAGTTACTGTGAATTAGTTTGATTCTATCAATATTTGCTTGTATAATGTGTTAGAATAAGTCTGGAGCAGCTTTACTCAGGAGTTAATTTGGCCCTTTCTAAGGAATTTATCTAATGCCCATGTATTAGGAGATATTTTCACTCTGGCTAGTAGGAACATGAACTATTCCCAGAGTGTCTAAGCTCCAAAGATTGTTCTACCTGCTCTTTGCACTGATTATTTCCTCAGCCTGGAATCATTTTTGTCTATGCATGCTCAGAAAAGGATTCAATGAAATGCTTGAGGAAACCCTTCTGTAAATCTCTGAAATCCCTTCTCTCTCTCTCTCTTTTCTAATTTTGTTCTGCAACTTCTAGTCAGGTTGACCTTCCTGAATGACAAAATCTGTCTTCTGGATAATTCAGCAAATTATCTAGGCTTTATTTGGGTTTTCTTTCATGGGTTGCAGCCTAGAAACCCGCCCAAACAGTTAACTGTAGAAATCAGAGTTCTCATTGTTTCCTTTGTCTTGGGTACCCTCCTGAGCTATCTGCTGACAATGTTTGAAAACCATTGTTTTATATATTTTCTTGGTTTTCTAATTGTTTTTGGTGGAATATTATCCAGTTCCTGTTACTCTATAATGGCCTGTACAAAAATTTATAATTTTAAATAAAAGAAATACAGAATACAGATAACATCAAAACTAGTTTACTTTTTTATGAGACTTCAGACTTAGGTTACCTACTCGTCATTTTTCTAAAAATCACTTATTATGGTTCTTCAGAATGACAATTAACATATACAAACTTATAGGAGAGAATATTATATATTTTTTTCACCCCATATCTCACCATCATCCTTGTATTGGCGCTCATGCGGCTATGAAGAAATACCCAAGACTGGGTAAATTATAAAGAAAAGAGGTTTAATTTACTTACAGTTCTACATGGCTAGGGAGCCCTCAGGAAACTTACAATCATGGTGGAAGGCACCTCTTCACAGGGTGGCAGGAAAGAGAATGAGTGCCAGCAGGGAAAATGCCAGACTCACTTATGAAGCTACCAGATCTTGTGAGAACTCACTCATCATCATGAGAACAGCAGGAGGGAACCACTCCCATAATTAAATTACCTCCCACTGTGTCCCTCCCATGACACATGGAGATTATGGGAACTACAATTCAAGATGAGAGTTGGGTGGGGACACAGCCAAACCATTTCAATTCTGGATAGAAACAATATCTACAGACAATTGCGACAACTCTTTTTTCACAGTTCTTTAAAGTGCTGATTATTTTCTGTTTGTCCCAGATCTGTTCTTTATGCTTCTCTTCTTCTTTCTGCCTTTCAGTTAGTTTTAATCAATAGAATGCCCTAGCAGGAGGTCCAAGGTAGGAGCCAATGATCCCATCCCAACATGTTCTGTTCTAGCCAAAGTCTTAGTAATAGCTGCATTCATCTATTTATGGCCAGAGCTCCTAGGAGCAGCCCCTTTCCCATGGCTACCACATTTGCCAGGTTCTAAAACACTACTCTCTCTACTTGGCTCTTCAGGCCTCGGGATGAAAATGACTCGGCTTTCCATTCCTGTGATTTTCTGGATTTAGCATTATTCTTTGTTTTTGTTTTTGTTTCGCCCTATCCTCACCTCTATAAACCATCCCTTTAAAAAACAAAACAAAAACAAAAACAAAACTCTCTTTGGTTAGTTTTTTAGTGGATTATTTGTTTCCTGCTGGGGACTATGTGACCCCAGGCCACATTGTTCATGATCCACCTCTAAAATCAGAAACCTAACATCCCAGTCTCTGACTGCAACTTCCTATCCTTTCAGTTCCCTACTTCCCTGACTTTTCATCTGCCTGTTCTTTCTCGAATCCCTTGCCCAGTCACTCCCTCTCTTGTTTCTCCCAGTCTTTCGTCACTTTCTGGCTTTATTTTCCTGCCAATCCAGCCTAGATTCTACAGCTGTTCATGTCACCCTCTCTTACGCCACTGCTTTTTATTAGTTCTCTCCGTTCCAGTGAGTTCTAACTCAACTTGGTTATCAAGATTTTAAAATAATCTGGGCCTTTATTCATAAAGAGCTGGATATTAGTAGGATAGTCATTGCCTAACCAGGTTGCTTTTGAGAGTGAAAAGAGCTCTTAATTCTTGTACCAGGACAACAGGAGAGTCCCAGGAAAACTGGGCATAGGACCACCTATCTCTCAAGCCATTCAAGAGCTGTTCTGGCTCTAGAATGCTATGTTATATTATACATGTTAAAACAGATCTCAGATTTTTCTAGAGTCTCAAGCTTGCAGATTGCAGTATATTCTGCTTAGTAAACATAACAAAACATTTGGGAAACATAAAGAGAAGCATAATAAATCAAAGACATTGAGGTGGGAGCTCTGAACAGTAAAGACAGTACAAAAAAAAAGAAGAGTCACAAATACATGCTTCCTTCCAAATATCAGGCTCATCAGACGGTTGCATGCAAGGAAAGACCCTGATTCTTCTAACAAGCAAGTAGCAAACCCACAGAACAATCTATCCATTTGGGTATAAATGGAAAATCTAGTGCCCTCCTGCCTTCTCATCCTTTCACTTCCATTTTCGGTTTTCATTTTCACACCCCACAGAAGCTTATGCTCTGCCTTATGCACTGCCTCCTATCCCACAACAAAAAGACTTCCACAACTGAATAGGCATGGTTGCCATGGCAGCTGGAGGGTCATAAACTCCTGAGCTGTGGGTCTTGGCCCAATTCCATGCATTATCTGCATCCTGGTGCAAATCAGTCCCTTTATCTAATTGGTAGCCTTACAAATAGCCACCTGCCCCAGAGCTTAACCATTAAAGATGCAATATTGGCTGAATAGCTTGAGACCAGGGGTGAGGATATCAGAAAACTGAAAGCTGATCTGAATGAGGCCCTATCTCTCCTGGCTACAGACACCTGTGAGCCCTAGCCCACCCACATAGCAAGAGTTCAGAAGGAGGCCAAGAACAAATCACTTCTGTCTTCCTTTCATGACTCACCTTGGGTGTCTTCTGATCCACTGGCCTCCCAGAACATAGGCCTGCTGATCTCTGCCTAAAGGACCTGCTTGATCATTCCTGCTTAGGTGCCCAACTCTTCCCTGCCTGAGAACTTCCTACCTGAAAAGTCCAGCCCCGTCTCTCTCTCTAGAACTTCATCAACTGCCCTGGTCTGCTGTAGTCCACAACCTGGTCTGGATCCCTCAGAAGTATCTCTTGATATAATATACTCCGAAGACTGACTCCTCTGTGACTTGACTAAATGCTAAAACTTTCTCTTGCTAGTGAGAATATATCCCAGATTCAAATTATTTAGATGTTAATTGGGTTCATCTCTTTTCCTTCCAGTAAATAATTCTAAATAGCAAAAACCACAATTATTTTTTCAACACTCCCTATATAGTGGCAAATATCTTCCTACATTTATTTTACAGATGATGATGAATTGAAACCTTTAAAAAGTTGACATCAGTGTATGCTGAAAGTGTACAATGTGGTGAATCTGCCTTTTGCATCCTGAGCTGAATTTCAAAAATGCTGTTAATTATAGGAAAAGGCAAAAGCAGAGAATGGAGGAAGAGTCCAGCTTCAATTTTACAGTTGAAACTGTGGCGCCACCTTTGAGTGTTCCTATCTATTATGAGAGAAAAAATAGGGCTTTGATGTGATATATCCGCCATGAACTTCTGAAATTAAAATATGCTAAAAATATCACCCAATTTTCTCCTTTATGCTGAATATTTGTTCCATATGTCTGCAAGTTCATGTCTCACTATAATTTTATTGTCACATAATAAGTTTGAAATTTTTGCTTTTACTATTATACTATGGTATGTGACAATGCATAGCCATTAGAAACTAATTAAACTAGGAAATAATGATCCTTACTATGCTGGCACTGTTAAAAACCTACAGAAAAAAACTTAGAGGTAGAAAACCTTTACACAGTCTTTTCATCCTTTCTTTTGTTAATGCAAGCTATGATTTTCTTTTGCTTCACTATCAGATTAGTCACTCCAGTTTGAAATGATACCAAGCAGCAGGGCTTCTTATATTTCCTTAGAGATGCTATTCCAGAGGTTAGCAGAGCTTGCCGATATGGGCTCCTTGATATTCAACTATAGCCTCTTTTCTTGGGGCTTTGTTGTTCTTATTAATTCATATTTTAAATAAAATATTTTCAAAGCCTATGAAAAGAAAGTCACTGTTTTGAATATGTGTAAGCAAAAATGAAGCCAGGTCAACACTCCCTCCCTGCCTACTGTGACTTCTCAGGCCATTCCAGGAGCAACCAGATTAAATAGTTGTGCTCTGAACCAAAGCCCAAAGGCCATTGTTTAGGTTTCTTTTGAGAACAGGAGGAACTACAAAGTCAAAAACAGGAGCTATCTTTGTGAAAATTTCTACTTTTCTTCTCTAACCTTCTTAAGTGAAGGTTATTAATCAATCATCACTGTATTCAACATAGGTTGAAATATTTGTACATTTATCTTCATGGCCTCTTCTAAGAATTTTTACCTGGGGTTCAACTGTAATCTTATTAAACAAAAGTGTTCAGTGTGTAAAGAGGTGATGCCTTTCTTACGTGTAACGTCTGCTTGCTCATCAGAATGTAAACGCTAGGAGAGTAGGGACAGTTCATTTCTATTTTTTCTTTTCCTTTTTTTTTTTTAACTCCCCCACTCCCCCAAGCTGGAGTGCAATTTGGCAACAGAACGAGTCACTGCAGCTTTGACCTCCTGGGCTCAAGCAATCTTCCTATCTTAGCCCAGCATGGGACCGCAAGCACACATCACCATGCTGGGATAATTTTTTTGATTTTTCAGTAGAGACAAGGTCTCATTATGTTGTGCAGGCTGGTCTCAAATTCCAGAGCTTAAGCAACCCTCCAAGCTGGGCCTCCCAAAGTGGTGGGATTACAGATGTGAGCCACCATTCCTGGCCCAGGACAGTTTGTTTCTTAATCTCCATTCCATTCTTGTGAGCAGATGTTTATAACAGGATAAAGTATGCAATGACCTCTTCATTGTTTAGCTGCTATGAAGAATAGTAAGCTAAAATTCCATGGCTTTTGAGAATTGAAAATTACCACCTATATTCCCAAGTAATCTCTTAATAATATAAACCATATTATCATCAATTAATGGGGAAAACAGTGTTTGGGCATCATGCAATAATGAAAAAGATATGCTTGCTGAACCTGTGACTTTAAAAGTTAAAGAAAATAAAAATGTCCACAACAACCATTATATTGAAAGGACACTCAATTTTGAACTTGTTGAGTTATTCAGAGGCAATTGTGTATGCCTAAAATTCATCACTCAGAAACACCTGAGATAATGTAATTTCTCACATAAATGGTCTTTGGGATGTAGCTTTTGACGTAAAGATGAATTTCACAACTTGACAAATTCATTTATTATTATTATTAAACAGAATTTTTTTTCTCCAGACTGTCTCATCCTCCTCTGCAAATCCCACAGAGGACACAGTAGAGTGGGCAGGAATGCAAAGAAGGTCTGTGGTTTGGAACTGGTCCAAGCCAAACTAAATTTTTCTGAATATACATTAAACTGTCATCAAAGAGCACTGTGACCCAGAGCCTGAATAAAGGGAAAACCCCACAGTGCTCTGAAGTCACTAGTTCTGTGAGTTGTTTTAGGGAGAAGACGGACAACCAAGGATGATTTACCTTGTTAGACTGTGCCCATTCAAGCCCAGGTAAAACTTTCTGATGAGCAGAAAACTGGAATTATTTCCCTTTCTCTATCCTGGATTGAGTGTGAATTCCCCTGAGAAGCTTGACTTTGAGAGCACTAGCTGGACATATAGGGATCCATCCCCAATCCGCTCTGAGACTTGCAATATAAGGTCCTGTCTTCATCCTAAAGGCGGGCTTTAGAAAACTGATATGTAAGATTTAGGATTGCAAGATGGTGAGAACCTGAGGCTGAGCAATTGGCCCCAATTCTTCCTGAAGCATTAGCTGAGACAGCCTAGCTTGTGGTATTTGACTCCTGGCAGAATGGTGAAGAGAGGGAAGAAGGGAGATGAAGACAACTCCCTGCTGAAGACTGGCCCATCTCCCCTCATTCTGGGGCGACTAATTGAGAAAACAATGGTATCTCCCTTACTCCTACCTGTTTCCAAAGGCTTTGCTTCATCTACCAAAAAACTGTGTGAGTGAGAACCATCTACACTCATGTGCTTATTAAGCTCTTAGAGTCATTCTCTGGTGACTATATTGATTCATTTATTTGTAATCTAGGAAAGTAAAACTTAATATGGCATTACTGACATAGAAAAAAAAGAATAGATAGTATACAGTTGAACAACTTTAATTACCAGGGTTCCAGTGTCTAACTAGCTGTGTAAATACGAGTAATTGAATTAATTTTTCTAGGATCAATTTTCTTACTTCTAAATGAGAATGATGAGGCCAAACGTTCTTCACCTTAATTCTGACTTTACAATTGTATGGCTCTCCATCCCTAGTAATGAGTTACTATGAATGGTGTATGTAAGCCAAATACAAAACACACTGTAGGATATCCAATAATAGCTAAGAAGGAATCGTGAAGGATGATGCGAATTTGCTGCCTTTTCTAGTCATCCTAGAGGAATTTATTAAAAAAAAAAAAAGATGATTTGATGTGTAAGAATGTCTGCTGAGCTGAAGAGTTCATGCTTCTTAGACATAAGCTGTAGTCAAGGCAATAAAGCTTAAGGATGGAATAGAAGCATTAAGGAAAACTTTCCAAGAAAGGAAAAAAATAGAGGCAGAAATGGTGGGAAAGGCAGACAGAAGTCAACTCTTAGGAAGCTGAGAGATACAGAGCTTTGAAATATAATGTGGGGGCCCAGACATATTTGAGAGGAGAAGTAATGGTCAAAATAAAGGACAGAGATGGCAGAAGCTGCAGGAAGCTTGTGGCCAATAGTAGCCGTAGGTGAGGATGAGGAGGGTAGTAATAATTTATTATAACTAATTATTGCCATTTATTGATCACTTACTAAATATTAAAATTCTTTGTTAGGAAATTTATAAACACCTTGTCTCCTTTCTAGAACTCTCTCCAAAGGATATGGTCATATTCATCATATAGATAAGTAAACTAAGGTGGAAAAATTACTTTCTCGAGGGCAAACCCAGGTCTGTCTCTGCTATTTTTACTATACCATTGCCGTTTGTCCATGAACAGGAAAAACCCTCAACTATGGCCTTGAGTGATCAGGTATTATTGGAAAGAAAAATCGCCACAGTTAACCACTGATAAATCAGATGGAACAATTACTCTTTGAGCAAAGGGATTGTGTCCTCTTTATCTGCGTGTTACCTGCATTTACTCCCAGGGTCTAGCAACTTGTGATAGACAAAGATCAGTCAGATTCCCCTTCAATAAAGGACTTGCTGCTCAGCTGCTGGGGGTGCAGTTAGCCTCCAGCCTCCAATCAGCTCTATAAGGCTGGCCTCAGATGTAGGTAAAAAAATGTAATGATGCGTTTTTGTGTATGAGAGTCGGCATGTCAAATGCATCCTCTAGAAAAATAATTGTGTTATAGTCTTAAGATATGTTTTCTAAAGTTGATACTGTGGGTTATTTTGTGAACAGCCTGATGTTTGGGACCTTTTTTCCTCAAAATAAACAAGCCCTTATTAAACCAGGAATTTGGAGAAAAAAACACCCTGGTTTTTTAATTTTTGTATTTTATTATTGTTTACTTCAAACTCTTCATTTTACAGCATCCTCCACAAAACCCCTAGAATGTACTAGATATATTTTTCTTGGAGTCATAATCATTAAGCATACCAACATAAGACTACTCAAATTATATTTTATTGAGATGCATGCTGCATTGAAGAGTTAAATAACCTGACAGGGTGGAGATTGTTTTTCAAAATGGCGGTTACATCCTAATGAAAGTTTGGGAAGTATATCCTCTCTGCCCTCTCATCAGCGCTTTGTGGTCCAGCTGGCCTCCTTTTTGAGGTTTTTGTTGTGTGCTAAATTATTTTGCCCTTACATAGGAGAGGCTCAAAAACATGAAGATTTCAGGAAAATTGCAACAGTTGGATAATAGAAGCCCTGCTTTCTTCTATGTTGTCCTTTTAATTTACTAACTATAGCCCCAGTTACCTTCTGATCTCTGAAGTGTTACCTCCATGTTACTGAAAACAAGAAAACTTATTTCCTGATATTCCATAGTCTGCCTTCCCTGGAGACTGAGAACATAGAGAATGACACACATTTGTTTTACCCTAAATAATCTTTTACCCATATTAGCTAATCTTTGCGTTTTCCCCCAACTTTATTAATTGCAGTGATCACATTTTTAGCATCCAGACTTCTTAAGATGAATATATTAAACAGCTACCAGTGTCGTGATACCTCATTCTTGAAAGCCCTAGTTCATTTGTGTATTATACTTCAGTTTTTCTAGCACAGCAAAAAATGGCGTTTATAATTTTTGTGCACATAAGTCTTGAATTCCCCTATAAAGTGGCTATTGTTCCATAAAAAATTTAAAAAATAAAAAAACTGCTTCATTTTAGGTCGTGTGGGTATCCAATAAGTGAGCAAGGAGGTGGGGGTAGAGACAAAGAGGGGGAGTGAAGGGGGACAAAGGCCTGAAGCTAATCAGGGACACCTCTGATGGGCAATTCTGACTCTAGAGCTCCCTACCAAGTAGGCCAAGTGTCTTGTCAGCCCTGCACTGGAAAGTTATCTTTCCCTTGGCTCAATTCTGCTTCTATCCACTTCTTTTCACAGGTATTGATCCCTAATCAATATCTGGCACTCCACATTCCATCTCGGTGACTGCTTCCAGAAAACACAAACTGTGCCATACCCATTATGTACTCAATAAATGTTTAATAAATGAGTGTATAAATAGAGTACTGTGAGTTGAGAAGCATTATTAAAGATTCTTTTCCCAAAAATAAACAAAAAATGTGCCCATTGGCTGGTGACTAGAATTTTACAATTAGAGGTTTGTTCCTTTGTCTTAATGCTTCTGCTCTTGTAAATACCCCCATAATAAATAGCATGTTAAGTTTATTGGACACCTATTCCCCAGTGTAAAGAAAGTCCTGGAAGCACATTCTGACAGGAAGAGAGAGGGAAAACAGTGTGAGAGCACTGATGGTAGAACACCAGGAGCAAGTTGCCTGGATTCAGTCCTGGTTCCACCACTTGCTAGATCTCTGTCATTAGACCAGTCAATTGACCTCTCTGTGCCTCACTTTTTGCACCTGTAAAATGGAAACAATAGCTGCAACTACTTCAGAGTATTGTTATGAGAATTAAATGAGTTAAAATATAAAAATGTTGAGACTAGTGACTGTGAGACTAGTCAATGAATGTCTAGTGGAGACGAGAAAAAGTGAATAAAATTATCCAAGTACAATTAATAATACAGTCAGATTTATATAATATTTTTTTCATCACACTGACCTCCAATCCAGGCTGGGAAATGGGTTTTTAAAATCTCTTGCATGTTTTCCATCACTGGAACTACCACATTGTTTTACAATTATTTGTCTTGTGTCTGTTACCACCCTCACCTGACCACTGTGAGATCCTTAGAGGTAAGATATTCTATCTCATTCATCCTTGTATACCCTTCCATTCAACCATATATTCTTCTTATTTTTTAACTTTTATTTTAAGCTTATGGGTACATGTGCAGGTTTATTACATAGATAAACTTGTGTCATGTAGGTTGGTTGTATGGATTATTTCATCATCTAGGTACTACGTCTAGTACCCATTAGTTATTTGTCCTGATCCTCTCCCTCCTCCCACCCACCACCCTCCAGTAGGCCCCAGTGTGTGTCATTCCCCTCTATGTGTCCACATGTTCTCATCACTTAGCTCCCACTTGTAAATGAAAAGTATGCAGTATTTGGTTTTCTGTTCCTGTGTTATTTTGGTAAGGATACTGACCACTAGTTCCATCCATGTTCCTGCAAAGGACATGATATCATTCTTTTTCTGGCTGCATAGTATTCCATGATGTATATGTACTACATTTTCTTTATCCAGTCTATCATTTATTCATTTGTTCATTCATTAAACAAATATTAAGTGCACATCATGTACTACACCCTCATTTGGCACTGGAATAACACAGCAAACAAAGTTCCTGCTCCCTTGGAGTTTATATGCTGGTCATTTTTATGAACAATAATAAAATACATAAATATTCATTAGATTATCCAGTGAATTGTCCCTGTGCAGGACTCAGAGTAGAGCTTCAATAAATTTTGGTTAAATCTATGCATTTGTCCAAAAGAGAAGAGAAATAAGAGCCAAAATGCTAATAAAAGACATTTGTGTTGTTCCTTCTGCTCAATGCAGAATGAAAGAGCTCTGCAGGAAACAACCAGCTGGGATAGGGTAGTTTTTTTACATTTTGCAGCTCAGCCCTTCAGAAGTTGAGTAACATAAAGCCAAGTTAGCCAAATATAGAGGGGCAAAACATGGGATTATTTCAAGGTAAACATGATTTCCTTATTTGCACTATTATTTGTATTTCCTTATTTGTACTAGTGCTGCTTGCACAAAAATTTTTACTCTCTGCTCTTTTTTATGCCTGTGATGATAGATTCCATCACAGCAACATAAAAGTTCCAACATTCCAGTAAATCTTTTCACTAATTATTATTATTATTATTATTATTATTGCAGTAACAGGCAAACATGACATATCCACTCTAGTCACCATAGTGCCGCTTCAGGTCTTCTCCTTTTATATTACTGTTTTGAGTATTTTTTAAAGAAAATTAAATTGGTATATCCACTCTCACATGCAACAATTTACAAATGAAAGCTATCCTTAGTCCTTGTATCTCCTACTGTTGATTGAATAGTTAAGTAACATTAAACTGCTTCAGAATAGTTTTAATCTATTCATAAAAATATCTTGATATAGAGAAGCTTTTTACATTTCCTTTAATGTCTCTCCCCTGAGAATGGCCTTAAAATTTAAACATAGTTTCCAAAATACAGTGTATTTGTTTCTATTCAGAAAATTGTATGGGTTTTACATTAGAATATCTTATCCAAAGCACATGAGATTGGAAGAAGGCAAAAACGCTCTAAAGACCTTGTGCATACCCATAGCTTCTCTGTCCTCACTGTTAGAACAATAGCAGGTGATGCTTTTGTTATTTATCCTCAAAATCCTGTCCAACTCTCTGTATCCATCCTTATCATCACCAGACCATCACTCCTATGTCATTCCCTAGCCATCCAATATCTCGTTCCATAAATGCACATCTTTGCTTCCTCTTCCATGATACCAAGTGTTGAAAGGGGAAAAAAGTTTATTTATTTCCTAATTCTAGACTCAGTTATTTAAAATCCCTCCCCCTTTACTCTTCTTCTCATCCACTCACCACATCTCAAACTCACCTTTGACCACCACACTTCCCTTGCCATTTCATTACCAACTTGGCCCAAGTCAGAGGAATGATTCACGGAGTCATAAAACAGAGTAGAAGAGATCTTAAAGGTCAGCTAATTCAACCATCCAACTAAGTGGAAAATCCAGCTCTTATATTTATTCTTTCTTCCTTGACTTTCCAAATTCAATTCCAAACATTAGACTAGTATCTATAGTTGTTAGAAAACATTCTGATTTGGTTATCTTTTTAACCAAAGTAAATTTCCCTCTCCCTGAGATGGCTTAGCTAGAGTCCTATGAATGGTAAACAATGAATTATAGATGAGAAAATTTCCGAGTAGAGAATCAATAATTTTGAAACCTACAATCCTCTAAACATAGATTTGTTCACTCTCAAAAAATCTTCAAAGGTGAGCATGTTTATTTCATAAATGCTCCATTTATTCCATGGGACAACTAAGTATTATTCTATTAAACAGGATTGTCGTAATAGAAAGTACACAGGTAGACCCAAAAGACAGTTTATAATAAAAGTAGACCTCAAGAGTCCAGAGAAAATTAGACTTTTAAATAAATGGTGCTGAGACAACTGGCTAGCCATTTAGAAAACAATTAGATCTGTTCTGATATCATAAGAATAAATTTCAAACAAATTAACTATATAAATGTTTAAAAATATTAAATTCTGAAAGTGCTAGAAGAAAACATGAAGGGATTTCTTTTTCACATGAGTGTAGGCAAAGGCTTTCTAATGTCTCAAAATCCAGATGGAATTTAAAAAACATTGATAAGTATGACTATCTAATTTTTTAATAGCATGACAAAAAAGCCATAAAAAAGTAAAATCAAAAGACAACCAAAGAACTAGAAGAAAATATCTACAACATGTATTATTCATATGTATATAAAACCAAAGGCAAAAAGGTTTAATAAGATAAATAGAATAAATGTTAGTCAAACTCACAATGAGATTATATTTCTCACCTATCATATAGTAATGATAGATGAGGTGCTCTCATACCTTGCTGGTGGGTACGTACAAAATCTTCATGGACAGGAATTTGCAATATCTAACAAAACTACATCTGTTTACCTTCCCACCCAGCAATCCTAATTCTAGGAATCTATCTTGAAAATACACCTCTAACAATACAAGAATATGTACACACAATATGGTTCAAAATATTTATTGCAGTATTGGTTATAATGGTAAAATATTGGAAACAACCTACATGCCCATTTGTAGGATAGTAGTGACATAAACTATGGTATATACACTCAACGGAGTACTACACAACTATATATATAAAAAAAAGAATGAATAAGATCTTTATGAGCTAATATGAAGTGACTTCCAGGATATATTGTTAGATCAAAAAAGTAAAGCATATCTATAGTAAGCTATTTTTGTGCAAGTAAAAGAGGAATTTAGAAAATGTGGCTGGGAGTGGTGGCTCAGGCCTGTAATCCCAGCACTTTGGGAGGCCGAAGTGGGCAGAAAGAGTTCAAGACCAGCCTGACCAACATGGTGAAACCCCATCTCTACTAAAAATACAAAATTAGCCAGGCACAGTGGCACATGCCTGCAATCCCAGCTACTCAGGAGGCTGAGTCAGGAGAATTGCTTGAATCTGGGAGGCAGAGGTTGCGGTGAACCGAGATCGTGCCATTGCACTCCATCTTGGGCCACACCAGTGAAACGCCGTCTCAAAAAAAAAAAAAAAAGAAAGAAAATATACATATGCCTAAAGGCAGATAAAGCAAAAACTGAGTAAAAAAAACTATTAGGAATGGTGGAAAATGACACCTTTTTTTGTATAATCCTGACTTGTAAACCATTTAATGTTTCACATGCTCAAGAAGACAAAGATGGGGAGGAGACCTCAAAACTGGAACATAAATAGTCCAGGCATGGTTGCTTACTCCTGTAATCCTAGCACTTTGGGAGTCCAAGGCAGGTGGATCGCTTGAGCTCAGGAGTTCGAGACCAGTCTGGGAAAAATGGTAAAATCCCGTCTCTATAAAAAACACAAAATTTAGTTGAATGTGATGGGGTGCCCCTGTGGTCCCAGCTAATTAGCTACTTGAGGGGCTGAGGTAGGAGGATTGCTTGAACCTGGGAGATAGAGACTGCAGTGGGCTAAGATCATGCCACTGCACTCCAGCCTGGGTGACACAGTGAGACTCTCTCTCAAGGAAAAAAAAAAAAAAAAAAGAAACGTAAACAAATGAATGAACCAAAACCAAATGGGGCCCGGGAGAACTAACTCAAGGAACTTTTGAGTGGAATATTTGGACTGTATACCTTCAGGCTAAAGACAAAAAGAACTGATAACAATTACAGAAGTCCAATCACTGGGGTTTTTTTCTCACAGGCATATGGGTTATCAATGTTGAAACCACATTTTGTGTATGCCAGGATTAGGCAAATAAATACATTACCATCAATGGGAGCCAGGTTTCTCACTGTCAAAAGAATTACAAATATGGACAGGAGGAAGTCTTTGATCTCTGTGGCTTTGAATGGAAACTGGAGGTATTAGTATGAACTTAAGGTTATACAGTGTGTGTGAGTGTGTGTGTGTGTGTGTGTGTGTTGTGTAATTCTGTTTCCCAGCTCTGTCTGCTGTGAAGGCCTAAAAGAAAAGACACTCATTCTCCACTTAAAATGTATCCAGGGCAGGGAAAGTACAACTTGAGTCTGGAATATCTTTTTGTGCCAGAAAGCAAGAAAGTGCTCAAAGAATTATGGTTTCATATGAAAAGGCCAAAAAGCCATGTTAAACGGCTTCCCACTAGTCAAATTTGAGCATGAAAATAATAATGACAGTAACCGATTATAACTCATTGAATAAAATAAAAATCCATAAGTTCATAATGAACTACACACACAAATATACATACATGCCTACAAAAGAAAAGAAAGTTTCTTCTTACAGTACAAAGCAAATTAATAAATATGAAAACAATGACGAACTTGCAAAGTCATCATTTAGCAACCATGGTTGTAATAATAGATTCAGACAAGAATCATTCATGGACGCTAAACAAGAATGTGTAAATTTGATGAGCAACAGGACATCTACGTAGTCTCAAAGTTTCTCTCTCAAATATGTATTAACTGCAGTGGAAAAAATAGTAGTAACTGTTCAGTGGAGAAACCTGGCAGAAACTACCTTAACCAAATGATCAAATGTCATCAGTAATGGCATCTGTCAACATCGTGTGCCTTCTAAGACAAGGCACTGACAAGGACACAGCATTACTCTTGTAGAATTCCTTCCAAAAATGTGTAACCTGAATCTCATTAAGAGGAAACATCAGACAAATTCAACTTGAGGAACATTCTACAATATAGCTGGATGTACACTCCCAAAGCATGAGTACCATAAAACACACAAAAAAGATAGAAGAATTACTCCAAGTTAAAGGAGACTAAACTTAATGCAATGTGTGATCCGGCAGCTTTGTTGTTGTCATTTATGTTTGTTTCTTATAAAAGGGAATTATTGGAACAAGTTGAAAGATCTGTCTGTGAACAGTCATGTATTAATGTTAATTTTCTAATTTTAATATTATACTTGGTTACGCAGAAGAAGGTATTTTAGGATTGAGATCTGAAATATTCAGAAGGAAGTGGCATCAGGTCAGCAGTTTTCAATTTTCATGTTTTTGAGAATGTGGGGCTCTGAAATTATGTGAGCATAAAAATTTAAAGAAACTGTACTATCCTCATGTGGTTGATTTCCTTCACGATGTATTTAGCAGTTATCACATGCTCTCCACTCTACTTCATTTTGTTTCATTCTGCATTTCTTTCATTCTTGTGTTTCCCACCCACTCACTCTGGTAACAAAATTGAGAGTTTGGGTGGCGTGGGCAGCTTTTGATTCTTCTCACTCAGATGTAAAAAGCAGACATATTTCCATTTTTGTCCAACGTTTCCAAAGTCCATCTTCATATGCAGTAGAAGCTTTTACAGGTACATATGCTGCTTTCATATGTCATCCACTGCAAGTGGCTGCACGAATATAATGGGGGACCTTTGGGTCAATTCCAGGCCTTTCAATGAATCTGTATAAAGCAAACTGGCCATTCCAAAGCAGGAACACTTAAAGACCTGTATAATTGGTCCAAAGAAGACAAGAGGAGACCAAAATAGGTACATTTTTACCTGTTTAAACTATCTGTATACTTGAAGATGAGCTTGTGCCTACTATATTTAAGCTGTTATGCAAATGTGTGATTCATGTATTCATTCGGAAGGCCTTATGGAAAAACCAGTCCTTGTCAAATTTTATGAGTAGTTCTCAAAGCTAAGTAAGGAAGTGTTCTTCTTCTGGAACAGTATTTTTAAGAAAGAATAATGTGGTAAGTGCTGAAAATGAGTTGTATACTATGTATTATGGAAAGACAAAAGAGAACACAACCAACTTTATGACAGTTGGTATTAAATCACAGAAGAAGGAGTCAAAAAAGCTATAAAGCACACCTAAGCTAAGTGCCTTTGCCAGATCCAAATCCTAAATCTTGTCTGTGTTTTTCTTGACCAGTGAACATGAGGTAGGGTGTAGCATCCAGTCCTGTCCCTTGGAATTGACTCACAGGCAGAGGCAGGGGAAAGGTAAGGCCCCAGGGTGGGGAGAGATCTGAGCAGAGCAGCAGAGCTTCTGGACCTCTACCTTGTCCTGTTCAGACTGCCTCAACTTTATTTCTTTACAATTTAGACTTGCCATATATTCCATTTCATGCTATTTTATTTGATTAAAATGTGAGTGCTAAAATAATTGAAAACTAAACATGAATTTTAGCATATGATCTCTCATAGGGGTGGGGGAAGAGATGTTTCCAGTTAGAAGATAATTCAATACCGGGTATCTAAGTACACAAAAAGATTCTTCAAAGAGGCTAAGCTAATAACAGTTGGTTTGTATAAAAGCATATTTATTGCTGCAACATTCAAAAAAGTGAAACAGTGATACAATTTAAACATCCAGCCATATGATTAGATAAATCCTATAATGTGCCATCTTAAGAACTTTTTTAAAAGGTAGATTTATACGTGCTGATATAGAAGACTGTCCAAGGTATATTGTCAAATATACACGCAATTTTATTAGCATTGCAATGCTAATGTAGTATGAATTTCAGTTTACAAACTCAAATGCACAAGAAATGTAACTTGGCTAAGATAATGAGCTTATTTTCTATTTTAACTCAATTTTTCTGTGATGATAGAAATTTAATTCCTGATGTTGTGTTTGAGTTCCAGGAGAGCTTCTATAGCACCAATGTGTGAGCAAGGAGACAGCTTGTCCTTGGTCTTGTCATCTATCAGTACCTATGTCCTCAGATACTTTCTCCCCGGTCTGATCACCCATCTTAGGGTCATGCAAGTCACGCTATGTCCTCCTCTTCCCAGGTGTGGCTCTCTCAGCTTCTTTCACACCCTTTCAAGAGTCATTTCATTCATGCTAGGCTGCAGGAAATTCTGAGTCATTGTCTAAGTTCCAGTGGGTCTTGACACACTCTACTACCATGTCTTCTGCTCCTAAGGACTTGCCACCACCCCTGCTTGAAGGTGTACCAGAAAAGCAGACACAACCTCTCTGCCCTCAGATTCTCTAAGCACACTTCAGTCCTGTCTCTCCACTACCAAGGTCATGTAAGTTGGGAAAACAGGGCAGAGGACCTTCTTTCTCAGGAATGCACAAGGAAGCATGTCTCATACAGTTGTGTGGTTTGAGCACTGCACACAGTACTTGCTTGGAAATGACTAGGGCTGAAATCTAGAAGATCAGGACTCTTGGCACAAAGCCAGGGCTGCTGGAAAAAGGAGGGGCCTTTGTCTTTACCTGATGGTGTTGCCAGCTCTCTAAGCCACTGCCTCTGGGAAGGATCAACTCAACAAGGCGTCTTATTATGATTTAGTCACTAAAATGAGGGCTTTTCTAATTTTTGGAGAGAAGCAGTATAAATTGCCAAAAGTACTTTTTCCTCTTTCTCCTCCTAAGAATTGAAATCTTTTTAATCTAATCTTGAAAGCTCCAAGACTTTTTATGACTTATCACATTTTTCCAAATCTCCTTTTACGCTCTGTCTTTTTCTATTCCCACAAGGACTAGAAACTCAAAAATTTGACACTGAAAAGTTGTTGGCTCCCTTTTTAAAATACGTTCAGTTGGGTCATCTTTTCTCTGAGGCAATGAATGCAGAATGTGCTGATGGAATGGGTAAAAGGCCAGGACCATTAGGAAATACAGAGGGAAAAGAACACCTCAGTTACTATTGTAGAATGTCATCTTGCCATTATATGTGTATAGAACAGCTGGGGAAGGCTCCACACTTGTCTCAATGATTAGCAGTAATTCCCCTCTATAGTGAAATTTGGAGATGAGACTTTTACTTTTTTGCTATGTAAATTTCTGTATTCGAATTGTTTTTATAAAAAGCTGTGTGACTTCTGCAACCTCTTTCTTAAAACATTTTTTAACTGAAAAAAGTGCTCCCATGTACTTTTAGTAATAGCACTAGGAATAACTTGTTTGTTCTCCCATTTCATTGCCTGTTTTGTGATATATCTCTCTATGGTAGAGTTAGACTACTTTTAAGTTCTTGCTCAGTGTTTATACAACATTAACGAGAGTTATAGAAATGGCAGAACTGACTGATGGAAACAATATGGATTAAAATTTACATAATTTGCATAATTAATATGACTTATCTCACAGATGGAACCTCAAAGAGTTTCATATTTCCTACTTTGTAAATGAGGAAGGGCTAACACTTAACATATAATAATAAATCCCAGAGGGTGGCCCAAATCAACAGAGCCTGGGAAAACTAAGACAAAAGCTCCAATCCTTTCGATTCCAGTCCAGTGTTCTATTACAGAATACTCTTTCTCAGTCTGGGCTACCCCTCTGCTTTCATGAATATAGAATGGTGAGCAGAGGTGAAGGTAAGTGAATGAAGCTTAAGCTTCAAGGGCCTAATTTGTACACACCCTTTGCAAAGCAGCAGGTTCACATGGACACATTGTACAGTTTGCAAAAGCAATATTTTTTTAACTGCAACAGGTTAAGGCCACTCTCTCTTTCCACTCCAACTTCCCTTCATACTAGGTGGCACTTGGTAGCCATATACTTTTTGATGATATGACTAAGGAGTATTTATTTTGTTGAGGATACATATGATCTCAATGTAGTGTCATATATTTATAAGTGTACAGATACTTCCATTAAAGTTATTGCCAACTAACCCAGTATAGGAACAGATTCCAAGAATACCCTTACTGCCCGATATGCCATCTCCCAGTCTCCTGATACAAAGGTGTGGGGCAGTGGTGAATTCCTGTGGTGCATAGCCCTAACAGCACAAAGTTATGGAGGAGAGGCACGGTTAAACTGTGTGATGCCAATAGAAGCTAATCTGTAGAAAATTCTTCCAATCACCCTATGTATAATTTTAACAGAGAATTTGGTTCTTGTGACAATCTAATCATAACAGATTTTTTCCTTGTCAGAATTAGTCTTGATAGTGCAGTATGTACAATTATAAAATCTCAGATTTCTCATGTATTTATGGTAATTGTGTGAAATAGAGTTTATCTGAATTGCTAGGTTTGAAGGGAACAAATCCGTAACTATATTGAAAATGGAGAGTAGGCCTAAAACAATTCCCAATTTGACAAGTCATAATTTTCCCAATTTGACAAGTCATAAAATTCACAGATTACTGATAATAATGAGGCTAAAAATGTGTCAGCTATCAACAATTTTTTTAAATATTCAATCGTAGTAGAGTAACTTATATTTCCATTTTCTTTTCTTTTCTTTTTTCTTTTTTTTTTTTTTTTTTTTTGAGACTGAGTCTTGCTTTGTCACCCAGGCTGGAGTGCAATGGCACGAATCTCGGCTAACTGCAACCTCCACCTCCCAGGTTCAAGTGATTCTCCTGCCTCAGCCTCCTGAGTAGTTGGGATTACAGGCACATGCCACCACACCTGGCTAATTTTTGTATTTTGAGTAGAGACAGGGTTTCACCATGTTTGTCAGGCTGGTCTCAAACTCTGGACTTCGTGATCCTCCTGCCTCGGCCTCCCAAAGTGCTGGGATTACAGGCATAAGCCACCACACCCTGCCAACCATTTTCTCTACAGACCCATTTTCTCTATATATAATTGATATTTAGCAAGTGGCAATCAAAGAGTATACAGCCAAAAACAGTATAGAATAGTATAGAGGTGTGGCAAATGGATAATTACTGAAAAAATAAATTTTCTAGATTTTGGGGAGTATTTGTAGCTTTGTGAGCTTTTATAAATTTGTTTTTGTGATTTTTTTGCATTCTATTCTATCTTTGCATTCTTTTTTTGGGGAAAGCATCTCTCAAATTGCTTAAGCTTTGTGATGCTATGAAGCCCAGATTCACCCTGATGGTGAGCATAATTTTAGTGTTTTTTTGACGCTTGCTGATAGCAGCTTCATTAATCCCTGCAGCTTACAGACTTCCCCTCCCATTTCTCCTCCTCCTCCTCATCCTTGGATGCAATACACACAGAAACTTTCCCAGGATACCTAGTCAGAATCGATAGTTCTCTTTTCAATTTCCACAACAGCCAGTATTTACCTGTCAATCATATTTATCAGAATCTGCCCTAGATTAATTTATCTATCAAATATGTATTGAAGATCTGTTATTTGCTGGGGTCTGTGCTAAGTCTCAGGACCATTCTTAGACCAGGCCTTTCCTAGGCACCTGTATTTTTAAATGTTTTAAAAGGCCCCTCCATTCATATGCCTCCAAACGGCTGAGGGTCTGCAAGCCCAAGGGCACATGCTTACCCATGGCCCTGGTATCCTCAGTCACATTCTGTTATTCCAGAATTCCTTCCTCAAATCCATATTAAGTCTGCTTCCACATGGACCTCTTCCCTGACCCTTCCTCTAGAGGGTTGATTTGCCTCTGCTACGCTCATTCCCAGGATGAAGAAGAGGTTAATCTTTAGCGTGGGAGGGAGAGAGTACAGGGCTTGGATGTGAAAGCCGGGATGTCCACGCACACGTGTATGTGATCTCACAAAGGTAAAGGGGAAGAGAAAGGGGCAGGCTAGTGGCTCCATTTATACTCATGCCCTGAACCTTACAAATGTTAGTTATGGGCTTGCTAGAACTGTAGCTGAATTTCTATGTCTTGCTTTTATCTCATAGTTTCCTAAACTTTCTCTGTCACTATACTTTTTTTAGTGTCTCTGTAATTTTTTTCATGGCATAAATGGGACAGAAGAAATGCCTAACTATTCTGTTGATTGAGTAATTATGGCCAAACAACTTAGTAGAAGTAATTTACATGGTGTGACATATGTCACTTTGTTTCCCTCAAAAATGTAAAATAGAGGAGAGAGATCCAAGATGGCCGATTAACAACAGCTCAGGATTGTAGCTCCCAGTGAAAGTGCAGAGAGCGAGTGGACGCCGCACTTTCAGACGAATTTTTGTTGCCCACAGACTAGGAGATTCCCGGCGGAGGAGCCAC
>CAUYLG010075567.1:0-18572 GCA_963573385.1 Cacajao melanocephalus
GGAGTGTGCAAGTGTTCAGGAATTTATCCATTTCTTCCAGGTTTACTGGTTTATGTGCATAGAGTTGTTTGTAGTAATCTCTGATTGTAGTTTGTATTTCTGTGGAATCAGTGGTGATATCCCCTTTATCATTTTTTATTGTATCTATTTGATTCTTCTCCATTTTCATTTTATTAATCTGGCTAGTGGTCTATTTTGTTGATCTTTTCAAAAGTAGCTCCTCGATTTATTGATTTTTTGAAGGATTTTTTAATGTCTCTATCTCCTTCAATTCTGCTCTGATCTTAGTTATTTCTTGTCTTCTGCTAGCTTTATTGCTATAAATTTCCTTCTAGACACTGCTTTAAATGTGTCCCAGAGATTCTGGTATGTTATGTCTTTGTTCTCATTGGTTTCAAAGAATATCTTTATTTCTGCCTTCATTTCATTGTTTATCCAGTCGACATTCAGGAGCCAGTTGCTCAGTTTCCATGAAGCTGTGCAGTTCTGAGTTAATTTCTTAATTCTGAGTTCAAATTTGATTGCCCTGTTGTCTGAGAGACTGTTTGTTATGATTTCTGTTCTTTTGCATTTGCTGAGAAGTGATTTACTTCCAATTATGTGGTCAATTATAGAGTAGGTGCAATGTGGTGCTGAGAAGAATGTATATTCTGTGGATTTGGGGTGGAGATTTCTGTAGATGTCTATTAGGTTTGCTTGGTCCAGATCTGGGTTCAAGTCCCGGATATCCTTGTTAATTTTCTGTCTTGTTGATCTGTCTAATATTGACAGTGGATTATTAAAGTCTCCCAGTTTTATTGTGTGGGAGTCTAAGTCTCTTTATAGTCATTAAGAATTTGCTTTATATATCTAGGTGCTCCTGTATGGGGTGCATGTCTATTTAGGATAGTTAGCTCATCTTGTTGCATTGATCCCTTTACCATTATGTAATGCCCTTCTTTGTCTCTTTTGATCTTTGTTGGTTTAAAGTCTGTTTTATCAGAGACTAGGATTGCAACCCCTGCTTTTTTTGCACTCCATTTTCTTGGCAAATCTTCCTCCATCCCTTTATTTTAAGTCTATATGTGTCTTTGCACATGAGATGGGTCTCGAATACAGCACACCGATGGGTCTTGGATTTTTATCCAGTTTGCCAGTCTGTGTCTTTTGATTGGGGCATTTAGGCTGTTTACAATTAACATTAATATTGTTATGTGTGACTTTGATGCTGCCATTTTGTTACTGGCTGGTTGTTTTGCCCGTTAGTTGACACAGTTTCTTCATTGTTTCATTGGTCTTTAGCATTTGGTACCTTTTTGCAGTGGCTGGTACTGGTTGTTCCTTTCCATGTTTAGTGCTTCCTTCAAGAGCTCTTGTAAGGCAGGTCTGGTGGCAGTGAAATCTCTCAGCATTTGCTTGTCCGTAAAGGATTTTATTTCTCCTTCCCTTATGAAGCTTAATTTGACTGGATATGAAATTCTGAGTTGAGAGTTCTTTCCTTTAAGGATGTTCAGTATTGGCCCACACTCTCTTCTAGCTTGTAGGGTTTCTGCTGAGAGATCTGATGTGAGTCGGATGGGCTTCCCTTTGTGGGTGACCCAACCTTTCCCTCTGACTGCCCTTAGCATTTTCTCCTTCATTTCAACCCTGGTGAATCTGACGATTATGTGCCTTGGGGTTGCTCTTCTTGAGGAGTGTCTTTGTGGTGTTCTCTGTATTTCCCGGATTTGAATGTTGTCCTACCTTACTAGGTTGGGGAAGCTCTCCTGGATAATATCCTGAAGAGTGTTTTCCAGCTTGGTTTATTCTCCCCATCACATTCAGGTACACTGATCAAGCGTAGATTAGGTCTTTTCACATAATCCCTTAGTTCTTGGAGGCTTTGTTCATTTCTTTTCACTCTTTTTTCTCTAATGTTGACTTCTTTTATTTCATTGAGTTGATCTTCAATCTCTAATATCCTTTCTTCTGCTTGATCTATTCGGCTACTGAAACTTGTGTATGCTTCATGAAGTTCTTGTGCTGTGTTTTTCAGCTCCATCAAGTCGTTTATGTTCTTCTCTAAGCTGGTTATTCTAGTTAGCATATCATCTAACCTTTTTTCAAGGTTTTTAGTTTCTTTGCATTGGGTTAGAACATGTTCCTTTAGCTCAGAGAAGTTTGTTATTACCCACCTTCTGAAGCCTGCTTCTGTCAATTCATCAAACTCATTCTCCAGCCTGTTTTGTTCCCTTGCTGGTGAGGAGTTGTGATCCCTTGCAGGAGGAGAGGTGTTCTGGTCTTTGATGATTTCATCCTTTTTGTGCTTGTTTCTCCCCATCTTCATAGATTTATCTACCTATGATCTTTGAAGTTGGTGATTTCAGACGGGGTCTCTGAGTGGACATCCTTTCTGTTGATATTGAAGCTATTTCTTTTTGTTTTTTAGTTTTCCTTCTAACAATCAGGCCCCTCTGCTGTAGGACTGCTGGAGGTCCACTCCAGAGCTTGCTTGCCTGGGAATCACCCACAGGGGTGTGCAGAGCAGTGAGGATTGCTGCCCGATCTTTCCTCTGGTAACTTCGTCCCAGAAAGGTACTTGCCAGGTGTCAGCCTGAGCTCTCCTGTATGACATGTTTTTTTGGTTATTCAGGGAAGAGGGAGCCACTTGAGGAGGCAGTGCGTCCTTTGTCTGCCTGCAGCGGCACTGCTGGGCTGCCTGGGACTCAGCCTGGCTGCTGTGTAGGCTTCCTCTGGCTTTTGTTTACATAATGAGATTAGACCTGCCTTTGCAATGGCGGGCACCTTTCTCCCCACTGAGCTCTATTGTCTCAGGTGGAGCTTGGATTTATGTGCTGGTTTCGAATCTCTCAAGTGAGAGGGCTTCAGTTTGCTGGTCTTTTTGGGGATGGGACCTGCCAAGCCATATCACCTGTCTCCCTCCTTTTAGCTCTCCCTCTTCCTGGGCTGCGGGTAGATCCATTCCACAGGCGATCTCGGCACTAGTTAAATCTTCTGCCCAGATCTGTGCCAACGACTCACGTTGCTGGGCCAGCCAGAGCTGTCATTCAGATCTGTGTTGGTAACTCACAGCGCTTTTCAGACCTGTGGTGTTCTCCTGGACTCTGGGTTGCATTGGCCATGGGAGAAGTGCAGTATCTGAACCAGAGTGCCGAGTGGGTAAAGTCCCTGATCATCTGTCCAGTTGCACTTCCCAGGTGGGACAGCACCCTGCCCTGCATTGGTTTGCCTTCCTTGGGCTACACCCACTCTCCAACCAGTCCCATTGAAATGAACCTAGTACCTCGGTTGGAAACATGGAGATCACTCGCCTTTTGCATCTCTCTCACTGGGAACTCTGCTCCCGAGCTGTTCCTATTTGGCCATCTTGGTGGAAGTCCCCCCATGTTGTTGTTTTATAATCATGTCCACTTCCTTCTCTTGTTCATTTTATTTGTTTTCATAGGTGTCTGTTAGCTTAATTCCTTGGAATTGTTCTACCTTAATTAAATCTTGGATCAAATGAGTTATTGGTAGAAAACAGCCATATTCTATGGGTTTCTAATTATTTGTGTAGTTATTTGCATGGAGCAAACCTTGGGTCTGATAAGTAGCAGAGATTATTTGAAAAGTTTCTTCAACTAGCCTTAGGTCATTCCTTGGATTTTGGGAGTGGAGAAGAGGGGACTGTGCTGAGGTTCTACTAGAGCCTTTGCAGTAAGCAGATATTGAAGGAGAAGCTGTGGAGATAGTGGGAAAAGTTAACATGAAAAGCAGAGTTATAGACCATATTCTAGAGGCATGGCTATCCAATAATGAAAAATGCAAGATTTAACGGAGTGGGGTAAAGTTTTCCTTGAGTGAAGCCTGTATAGAAATCTTCAAGGTTCCAGTCTGTATGTGTGTGGGTGGGTGAGAGAGGGCCATGTGGCAGAACTGAGTGATGTTTTTAAATCAAGTAGAGCATTTCTTTTGGAGAAGGTGCTAAAGTGATAAATGTAGCTACTGAAACAGGGTCCAACCTCCTGTAAGACAGGCCTGATCAGTGCTCGGGTGGAGTATGGCTAATTTGCAGGGCTGATATTTAGCCCTAGTCAGAAAGTGAGGCAGATGCCCACACAAACAGACTTTAATAATTCAGAAACTGCTCCATGAAAATCATGACTGAGCATTCCAGAACATAGTTCTACTCAATGTACATTTGTTGGGTATTTACTGTGTACCAGGTTCTAAGCTAGGTGTTGAGGATAAAATGCCCTCAGGCTGTAAAGAACTGAGAGGGCACTGACTATAGTAAGCATTGAGCAGACCCAGGATCATATGAGGGCAGCAAGATACACTCTAGATCCCAACTTTTGGCATGGCTCGGACTCCTATAAGACTTTGCCCTAATCAGGATTTATTCCAGTGTCTAGTATATTCCCTGCCCAGGTCATTATTAAGACTTAAAATTGAGAGACAGACAATCTGACAGACAGATAGACAGAAATGAGGCTCAGTAATTCAGCAGGAGGTAAGGGCTAGCACTTTATTTCAATTTAAAATTCTTTTATCCTCAGAGTAATATAAGGAGCATTTAACACTCAAGATATCAGTAAAGAGAATGGTGCAGCTTTTTGTCACTGTGAATGATAGCAGATGTCTAAAAAATCTATAGCTAACTGAAAATCCTGAGTGCTCTTGCTTAGGATCAAAAAGCTTTTATTAACATCTTTAATCTGTGTAATGAAATCTCAAATTATTTTTCATGCCTTTATTGTTGCTTGTACCAGTAACCAAAATCTCAGGAGAACACAATGAATTACAGTATGACCTAAAATCAAGAGTGAAGAGTCATCAACCAAAAAAAAAAAAAAAAAAAAGAGAGATTGTCTGGGAGAACAGAAATGATTCAAATACCAAAGTAAAAAACCCACTTGTTGACAGAAATATACATTTGTAACTATTGTTTCATTGGTCATGTAGGCCATGGAAAAAATCAAAAACCCAATTCATATAACAGCCTTTTTGATTTTAGACTTCCTTTCTTAATTTTAATAATGTATCTGAAGAATAGTGAGTCACCTTTGCATGTCAGTAGCTGCAAGAAATTACCATTTATGCTTTCTGGAGCCAGAAATACCCCCATCAAAACCAGACCATTACTACAGAAAGACAAATACTGTATTATCTCACTTATATGTGGAACCTAAAAATGTCAAATTCATAGAAACGGTGAGTGGAATGGCTGTTACTGGGGGCAGGGGTGGGGGAAATATGGGGACATGTTGGTCAAAGGGTACTAAGTTGCAGTTATAAGATGTATAACTTCTGGAGACATAATGTACAGCATGGTGTCTATAGTTAATAATAATCCAGCTGGGTATGGTAGCTCACACCCGTAATCCCATCACTTAGGGCGGCTGAGGTGGGCAGATCACTTGAGGTCAGGAGTTTGAGACCAGCCTGACCAACACAATGAAACGCCGTCTCTACTAAAAATACAAAAATTAGCTGGATGTGGTAGTGCATGCCTGTAATCCCAGCTGCTAGGGAGGCTGAGGCAGGAGAATTGCTTGAACCCAGGGGACAGAGGTTGCAGTGAGCTGAGATTGCATCCCTGTACGCCAGCCTGGGCAATAGAGTGAGACCCTATCTCAAAAAAAAAAAAAATCTATTGCATACTTCAAATTTGCTAAGAGAGTAGATCTTAAGTGTTCTCAACAGACACACACACACACACACACACACACACACACACCAGTAACTATGTGAGGTGATGGATGTGTTAATTAGCTTGCTTGTAGTAATTACTTCACAATATACATGTATAACAAAACATCATATAGTACATCTTAAATACATGCAATTTTTATTTGTTGATTATACTTCAATAAAGCTGGAAGCAAAACAAAAAAATGGCCCATTACTTAGAGCATAGAAAAACAAATGAAATCATCAACAATTTTAGCTCAAATTTCCAGGTTTGTTGCATATCATGGATTTGAAGGGAATTATTTAAAAACCATAATGTACTTTTCTTAGACAGAACTGGATTTTGATGTGGCCAATGGAGTTCCCTCCGTTGTGTTCTCTAGTGCTGGTTTTGGATCCACACAGATGTGAGAGTGATTCTTAGCATTCTGGCAAGAAGCCTCTGTATTAAACATCTTGGTTTGGGGAACCCTTCACTACAACACATTAGCAACAAAGGCTAAATTTATATGTATATGGATGAATACTTCAGAAGGCTAAAATTATTGCATCTGATTGTCCTGCCTCCCTGGATTCCATTAACTTGTGAAGACCAAGAAATAACCTGGGGTTCTTAATCTTCTGCATTTAATTCAGGCCCTGTTATTTATGTAACCATTTGTTTACTGACCAAGGCCTGCTATTCTCCAAAGATAGGGGAATGGTTAAATAAATTGTGCTACATCTATATGTTAAGAAAGCTTTAAATTGTGTTTCTCAGAATTTTAATGGCCATTAGAAAATGTTGATATTATGGCATTTTATTTTACAGTATTTATATGATCTCAATTTGTATGTGTCTATATGTGTCTATGTGCTGATATAGGCATAGTAAAATGATTGGAAAAAATGTATCAAAATTTTAACTGTGGTAATCTCTGGGCAGTGTCATTGTGGGTGAATTTTATATTCTTTATATTTCTCTGTGTTTTCCAAAGTTTAAATATGAGCATGAATTACTTATGAGAAGAATGTTAGTCACTACACTTGTCCATCAAGTTCCGCATCTAAACATTCTCATGAAAATTACTAAAGGGTAGAAGAAAGGGTAAGTTTGGCCATCTTAAATGATTGAATTCTCTATCTTTAAATGAGAAACATGTAGAGTGACCTAGCATTGTAGATATTTCCTGCCTGGCAAGTTTATTTGACAATTAGAAATAATAAAAGTCCAAAGTGTCTAATACTTCTCTGTCAACTCCCCACACACTCAACTCCTCAACCTCAGATGTTCCAAAGAATATCTCCTTCATTGCTAGCTCACTGCCTAATCCTCAAGTGACAATAGCTTGATTGCTACTGCTGCTTCTCCTGCTGGTACTACAATTATTATCGTTACCACTGCTATGATCATGAGCTTCCCCTTCACCAGTGGCAATGGTACCTCTGTACTATCTAGTTATACTGAAGTTGGTGGGTCAGTTTTATTGCTTTAGCCTAAATTTCAGTTCCAGTCAGGGCTATATTCAGCTGTTTTGCATGGACAGGACAAGCCTTTTCTACCACCCCGTCTCCAGCTAGCAATTAAGAGGGGTTAAGTTATGGTGAAGAAGGGATCTTCAACAACTACGTCCAGCCCTCAGGCCTGCATCTTCTATGATTGTTCAGTACATATGGATACTGATTGTTAAAGATTTTGAATATTATACTTGGTTCTAGTCATATAAAGACCAAGAGGAGTCATATATCTCCTATACTGCTGAAGAAAAAAATGTCATGATAGCCAACTGTGTACTAACATTGAAGCCTTGAAAAGTGAAAGAATATTTCCAGTAAATGTTAAGTTGATGACAAAATGCTTCTTATTCCTCTTGACATTTTGCAAATCCATTCCTGGAACAGCTGTACGTTCAGGACAGTGTTGGTAAGTGTGCCTGCTGTGATCCTTGGGAAGCATCTTTGTAGAGGAGGGCATCATGAACACTAACGGGGAATTTCTCCTTTTCATTTTCATTTCTAAGAGATGCAAAATGCATCTCACCAAAACAAACAAAAAGCTAAAAACAAGCAAAGAACGCTTTCCACAACCTTCTTAACTACCAATTTTCTGGCTGGAATTTTGGGAATAAAACAACAGACTAAGGAATTCTACATGAATAAACTCTACACAAAGCCTCTGTGTATGCATATGCACATTGTCTGCTACCATTATGACATTGCAAAGCAAGATCAGTGAAACAGTCTAACATTCTAAAGCACTCAGTTCTTGGAATATCATCCAAGTTCTTACGCATTTCAATTTGAGAGCTTGTTTGCTTAGTTATGATTGCAACAAAAAGGAGAGATATAAATCTTCCTTGAATTAGATGATCTATGTGTGATATAATGTGGAATATTCTCCAAAAATAATTTTCACCTAACCTAAGCCCTTAAAATTAAAATATCTAGACTATAAATTTATCTGCTATTCTCAACCCTAGAGGGAGACTAAAGAACCAGATTTCCTTGCCTCTGCAGGAGTAAATGTAGTAGAACTCTATGACACTCAACTCTACTATAACATATGTTCAATTATATTGCAGGCCAAACCATGCGCCCCAAATAGAACAACTTTATATAGGATGAGCCATTAAAACTGATACCAGTTCTGTCCTGCAAGGCTAGGATTATACAGAGATTTTAAGTGTCCATTTTGGAGGGATATGTTTCTTGTGGAAGATGGATTTGTATTTTACCTGGCCTAGAAAGTTAGTGATGCTGTATTAGTTTGTTTTCACACTGCTGATAAAGACATACCTGAAACTGGAAACAAAAAGATGTTTAATTGGACTTACAGTTCCACATGGCTGGGGAGGTCTCAGAATTGTGGATGGAGGTGAAAGGCACTTCTTACATGGCAGTGGAAAGAGGAAAATGAGGAGGAAGCAAAAGCAGAAGTCCCTGATGGGTTTCATCAGATCTCATGAGACTTATTCACTATAATGAGAATAGCATGGGAAAGACTGGCCCCCATTATTCAATTACCTCCCCCTGGGTCCCTTCCACAATACATGAAAATTCTGGGAGATACAATTCAAGTTGAGATTTGGGTGGGGATATAGCCAAACCATATCAGATGCCAGAGATTGCTGGTCCATGCCTTAAGAAGTTCTTCACCAAAATCAAGGCATTTAGACAGTGATTAGACTGAGCTGGTCAAGGTAAAACCAGATACTGGAGATGGGAGAAGAGATATCATTTTTTGGAACATATGAAGTTGGAGAGTTGAGTGTCTGGGATATTGATGAAGCAGTATCGGACACTGTAGATATAGATATAGAGTTAGTGTAGTATTGCTCTCTAGAGTCTATTGTGCTTGCAGCCTGGAAAGGTCTATGACTGTAGTTATTTCTTTGGACAACTACATGAATGCTTTTATTTTTAAAGGGGGGCCATTTTACATCTCCTCCTCAGTTTGCCTAGCTTTCCAATCTGTAACTAAGTAGATGAGATTGGTTCAACTTTAGCTTCCATACCTTTCATGGTCTTCAAAACAAAATATGCTATTAAGTTCTTTTTTTTTTTTTGAGATGGGTCTCACTCTGTCATCCATGCTGGAGTGCAATGGTGTTATCATACTTCCCTGCAGCCACAAACTCCTGAGTAGCTGGGACTACAGTCATGTGCCACAGCACCTGGTACATTTTCACGCTGCTGTTAAAGACATACCAGAGGCTGGGGAGAAAAATAGGTTTAATGAACTTACAGTTCCACATGGCTGGGGAGGCCTCATAATCATGGTGGAAGGTGAAAAGGACTTCTCACATGGCTGTAGCAAGAGAGAATGAGAAGCAAAAGGGAAACCCTTGATAAAACTATCATATCTTGTGAGACTTATTCACTACCACAAGAATAGTATGGGGGAAACTGCCCCCATGATTCAATTATCTCCCACCAGGTCCCTCCCACAACACATGGGAATTATGAGAGTACAATTCAAGATGAGATTTGGATGGGGATACAGAGCCAAACTATATCATTCCACCGCTGCCCCTTGGCAAATCTCATATCTTTACATTTCAAAACCAATCATGTCTTCTCAACAGTCCCCTAAAGTCTTAATTCATTTCAGTGTTAACTCAAAAGTCCACAGTCCAAAGTCTCATCTGAGACAAGGCAAGTGCTCTCCACCTATGAGCCTGTAAAATAGAAAGCAAGCTAGTTACTTCCTAGATACGATGGGGATACAGGAATTGGGTAAATACAGTCATTCCAAATGGGAGAAATTGGCCAAAACAAAGGCACTACAGGCCCCATGCAAGTTCAGAATCCAGCGGGGAAGTCAAATCTTAAAGCTCCAAAATCATCTCCTTTGACACCACATCTCACATCCAGGTCACGCTGATGCAAGAGGTGGGCACCCATAGCCTTGGGCAGCTCTGCCTCTGTGGTTTTGCAGGGTATGCCCTCTCTCCTGGTTGCTTTCATGGGCTGGCATTGAGTGTCTGCAGCTTTTTCAGGCACATGGTCCAAGCTGTCGGTAGATCTACCATTCTGGGATCTGGAGGATGGCAGTGGCCCTCTTCTTACAGCTCCAGTAGAAAGTGCCCCTGTAGGGACTTGCTGTGGTGGATCCAACCCCACATTTCCCTTCTGCAATGCCCTAACAGAGGTTCTCCATGAGGGCCTCACCCCTGCAGCAAACTTCTGCTTGGGCATCCAGGTGTTTCCATACATCCTCTGAAGTCTAGATGAAGGTTCTCAAACTTCAATTCTTGACTTCCATGCACCCACAGGCTCAACACTATGTGGAAACTGCCAAGGCTTAGGGCTTGCACCCTCTGATGTCATGGCCTGAGCTGTACCTTGGTGTGTTTTAGTCACAGCTGGAGCAGCAGGGAAACAGGGCACCAACTCCCTAGACTGCACACAGCAGAGGGACACTGGGCCTGGCCCATTAAACCATTTTTTCCTCCTAGGCCTCTGGGCTCATGATGGAAGGGGCTGCCACAAAGTTCTCTGACTTGCCCTGAAGACATTCTCCCTATTGTTTTGATGATTAACATTGGGCTCCTCGTTACTTATGCAAATTTCTGTAGCTGGCTTGAATTTCTCCTCAGAAAATGGGTTTTTCTTTTGTATTACATTGTCATTTTTTTTGTATTACATTGAAAATTTTCCACACTTTTATGCTCTGTCTCTCTTTTAAAACTGAATGCCTTTAACAGCACCCAAGTCACCTCTTGAATGCTTTGCTGCTTAGAAATTTCTTCCACCAGATACCCTGTATAATCTCTCTCAAGTTTACAGTTACACAAATCTCTAGGGAGGGACAAAATGCCACCAGTCTTTTTTGCTAAAACATAACAAAAGTCACCTTTGCTCCAGTTCCCAACAAGTTCCTTATCTTCATCTGAGACCACCTCAGGCTGGCTTTTATTGTCCGTATCATTACCAGCATTTTGATCAATGCCATTCAGCAAGTCTCTAGGAGGTTCCAAACTTTCCCACATTTTCCTGTCTTCTACTGAGCCCTCCAAACTGTTCCAACCTGTTTTTGCTACCCAGTTACAAAGTCACTTCCACATTTTCAGGTATCTTTTTCAGCAGCACCCCACTGTAATGGTACCAGTTTACTCTATTAGTCCATTTTCACACTGCTGATAAAGACATACCCAACACTAGGAACAAAAATAGGTTTAATGGACTTACAGTTCCATGTAGCTGGGGATGCCTCACTATATTAGTCCATTTTCATGCTGCTGATAAAGACATACCTGAGACTGGGAAGCAAAATATGTTTAATTGGAGTTACAGTTCCACATGGCTGGGGAGGCCTCACAATTATGGTGAGAGGTGAAAGGCACTTCTTACATGGCAGCAGCAAGAGAAAATGAGGATGTAAAAGTAGAGACCTCAGATAAACCCATCAGATCTCATGAGACTTACTACCATGAGAACTGTATGGGGGAAACTGCCCCCATGATTCAAATTATCTCCCACTGAGTTCCACCCACAATACATGGGAATTATGGGAGTATAATTCAAGATGAGATTTGGGTGGAGACATAGAGTCAAACCATATCATTCCAACCCTGGACCCTCCAATTGCATGTCCTCATATTTCAAAATCAATCATGCCTTCCTGACAGTCTCCCAAAGTCTCAACTGATTTCAACATTAACCTAAAGTCCACAGTCCAAAGTCTCATCTGAGAGAAGGAAAATCCCTTCCACCTGAGCCTGTAAAATCAAAAGCAAGTTAGTTACTTCCTATATACGATGTGAGTAGAGGTATTGGGTAAATATAGCCATTTCAAATGGGAGAAATTGGGCAAAACAAGAGTTACAGGGCCTATGCAAGTCTGAAATCCAGCAGAACAGTCAAATTCTAAAGCTCCAAAATGATCTTCTTTGACTCCATGTCTCACATCCAGGTCACACTGATGCGAGAAGTAGGTTCCCATAGTCTTGGGCAGCTCCATCTCTGTGGCATTGCAGGATATATCCCCCTCCTGGCTGCTTTCACAGGCTGGTGTTGAGTGTCTGTGGCTTTTCCAGGCTCTTGGTGCAACCTGTCAGTGGATCTACCATTCTGGTGTCTGGAGAACATTGGCCCTCTTCTCACAGCTCTACTAGGTGGTGTTCCAGTAGGAACTCTGTGTGGGGGCTCTAACCCCACATTCCCCTTTTGCACTTTCCTAGCAGGGGTTCTCCTTGAGGGCCCTGTCTCTGCAGCAAACTTTTGCCTGGGCATCCATGTGTTTCCATAGATCTTCCGAAATATAGATGGAGGTTCCTGAACCTCAGTTGTTGACTTCTGTGCACCTGTAGGCTCAACACCACATGGAAGCTGCCAAGGTTTGGGGCTTACACCCTCTAAAGCCACGGGTCAAGCTGTACCTTGGCCCCTTTTAGCAATGGCTGGAGCAGCTGGGATGCATGGCACCATTTCTCTTGGTGGTACACAGCTTGGGGACCCTGGGCCCAGCCCACAAAACCATTTTTTCCTTCTAGGCTTCTGGATCTTTGATGGGAGGAGCTGCCTGAAAGCTTATGACATGCCCTGGAAACATTTTCCACATTGTTTTGGCGATTAACATTCGGTTCTTTGTTGCTTCTGCAAATTTCTGCAGCCAACTTGAATTCCTCCTTAAAAAATGGACTTTTCTTTTCTACTCCATCACCATCCTGCAACTTTTCTGATCTTTTTTGCTGTTTCCATTTTAAAATGGAATGCTTTCAACAGCATCCAAGTCACCTCTTGAATGCTTTGCTACTTAGAAATTTCTTTTGCCAGATGCCCTGAATCATCTCTCTCAAGTTCAAAGTTCGATAAATCTCTAGGGCAGGGGCAAAGTGCTGCCAGTCTCTTTGTTAAAACATAACAAGAATCACCTTTGCTTCAGTTCCCCACAAGTTCCTCATTTCTATGTGAGACCACCTCAGCCTGGCTTTTATTGTCCATATCATTACCAGCATTTTGGTCAAAGCCATTCAACAAGTCTCTAGGAGGTTCCAAAGTTTCCCACATTTTCCTGTCTTCTTCTGAGCCCTCCAACTGTTCCAACCTCTTTCTGCTACCCAGTTCCAAAGTTTCTTCCACGTTTTTGGGTATCTTTTCATCAATGCCCCACTAGTACCAATTTACTGTATTAGTCTTGTTTTCATGCTGCTGAAAGACACATAACAGAGACTGTGAAGAAAAGGAGGTTTAATTGGACTTACACTTCTACATGGCTGGAGAATCCTCAGAATCATGGCAGGAGGTGAAAGGCACTTCTTACATGATGGTGGCAAGAGAAAATGAGGAAGATGCAAAAGCAGAAATCCCTTTTAAAACCATCAGATCTCATCAGACTTATTCACTACCATGAGAACAGTATGGGGGAAACCGTCCTCATGATTCAATTATCTCCCGCTGGGCTCCTCCCACAAAGTGGGAATTATGGGAGTATGATTTAAGATGAGATTTGGGTGGGGACACAGAGCCAAACCATAATACCTGGCTAATGTTTTGATTTTTTAAAGAAGAGAGAAAGTCTCACTATGTTGCCCAGGCTGGCCTTGAACTCCTGGGCTCAAGTGATCCTCCTGTTTCAGCTTTCTGAAATGCAGTGATTACAGGCATGAGCCAACATATCTGGCCAATATGCTGCTAAAATCTCAATCTGCAAGAGTATATTTTGCTTTCTGAATGTTCCTTTCCTTAATAGTGTTCCATTCTTGTAGACTTGTCCTATTCTTATCCATTTACTCTCACATTATGGTGTTTGGGAAGGAAACATATAACCCTGTGTGGTTCAGTTTGCCACAACTAGAATTCTCCCAACATACACCATTTTCAGCATCTCCTAGGACCTGATCAGATTCCTTCCCCATCTGCTCAACAACTCCTCCATTAAACATAATTCCCCATGCTAATTTAAGCCTGCTGGATTATGTTCCCTGATATTCCAGTTGCTACATTTAAAGGAGAGGACCTTCTTCACACAGAGAACCTACTCAGACACAGGTTTTACTTTTCTCCTCTAGGACAAGTGTTGGCCTAGTGGGTCTTGGAAATAGACAGAATTGAGTTTAGATCCTGGCACTGTCAGTTATGTATCACATGACACAGGGAAAATCAGTTAATGTGTCTCTGAAGTTTTCTATCTGTTAAATGGATAGGATATCTATATGTCAGAGTTTTACAAAGACTATGTAAATTGAAAGTTTAGCAACACTTAATGGGTTGCCAGAGCTATTATAGATTCAATAAAAGAAAACTCTTATTATATTCGTATAAGGCAGAGAGTGAGCCTGAACAATTAATTATTTGCACAATTGATTTCCTCAAGGGGAAAGAAAACCATTCAAATCAACTATTTGGTACTGAATATAGAAAAAGAAGTTTCCTATTTATCAGAAAGGGTGAATGACCAATATAATCAGTTTAATCAGCAAAGACATTTGCATGGAAAATTTTCCTGAATTAAAACAAATAAATAATATATTGGGTTCATCAACACAGCAGCCTCTTTAGATCAGTGGCTTACTAACGTGAAAGCATTTTCTAGTTGAAACACTGACTATTTAGATGTTCACAAATCTATTTCAAATTCAGTAAATGATTAGGGAGGACTTGTTTGATCCTTTTCTAGGTCCTAAAATAAGAAGGTGGAGGGAGTGAATTGTAAATAAAAAAGACATGGTTCCTATTCTGAAGAAGATTGCAAAAAGGAAGATGAGATATATATTTAAACAACTACAATAAGCATAACACATAGTTAATAAATTCTAAGAGCTCATAGGAGTCAGAGGTTTTTTTCTTGCTGTAGTTGTGGAAGACAGGTAAGGGTGGCTTTCTGGAGACTGTGGGTTTTCATCTGTGTTTTAAAAAGGTATAAGCCCCCTTAGTTGTTCATTCAGCTTATCCAAGTTCTGACTTCTGAATGGTGTAGTAAGCTACCAGCACTGTCAGCACAAAGCCACAGGTGCCAAACCAGTAGCAAGAGTTCTAACGAGAAGCAATGCTGTTTGTAGATGTAGCTGCAAATATTAAAGCCAATGATATACAGTCCCATTGCCTCCATTTGTCAGGGTCTAGAGGGTTAGGTCAGCCAATCTCTGACAGGCCCAAAGCAGCTGTTCAGTCTAATATATCTTTGTGTCAACAATTGAATTAAGGTGATGCTTTGATATATTGCTAGTCATCTTTTATAGCCCCAAATCTCTGATGCTGTTGGTTTCCTAGATTATTGTATTCCTGCTACTGTGGCAGTCCTGAGTATAGCATTTTGAGAGTCAAAGGAGCATTTCCAGCCCTTATCCAGGAGTATTCTGAAACTCTGCTTAGAATAATTAGCTGTACAATAGACATCAGGCTTTCTTTAACCATCTTCTTGATGAAGGAGTACTAATGACTCGCTTATTTTTAATTATTTCCTACAGATCGAAGTGTTACATTGTTTTTCATTATCAACAAATGGTAGAATATCAGCATTAAAGAAAAGTTTGAAAGTAAAATCATTTGTTAATTCTATCACTATAGCACAGAGTGTTAAAGTAATTGTTGCTACAACAGATACACCATGATACCTCAGTGGCTTATTGTAGTGGATATTTATCTCTTGCTCATTAAAGCCAAGTCAGCAATGATATGTGTGAGGTTCTGGGACTTGGAGACTCAGACTAACAGAGATTCTGCCATCTTTAACACAGGGTTTCCTGGTGTTGGCATCCATCTAGCAGACAAAGAAAGAAACCACATAGGACATGTTTATGGATCAGGAAGGGAAGTTGCTCACATAAATTTAACACAATTCTATTGGCCAGAACACAACCACCTGGCTCCACAAGGATGTAAGAAGAACTTGGAAAAATGTACTACCTGGCAAGGCAGCCACTTTTACTAGCATCAACACACTTTGGTGAAGCTATACACAGCTACTGTTTTCAATTTGGCATCATTGCCATCATAATATATCATCTTATGTCTTGCTTTTTCCCTTAACATTGTATCAAAACCTTTCCTATCTGCATAGTTTGCATAATAATTTTTAGACATACATAATATTGTATTGATAAATCTTAATTTATTAGGCCATCTTTTTTGAACATTTAGATTATTTTTTGGTTTTGAGGATTATACTTTTTTTTTCTATGAACATCCTTCTGTGTCAAGATTTTCTCCTGTTAAATTATTTTCTTTGAATAAATTCTCATGAGTTGAATTAGTGAGTCAAAGGATGATGCCCCTACATATTGCTATGCTGCTTTCAAAATGATGTTTCAATTCCCAAGGCTACCAGTGGAGTGTGAAGATTCTAATTATACCTACCAAGCAATGAGAATTAATACATTGCTTTTCTAATCTGCAGAGATGCTTAGAAGATGAATTTTCCCCCAGTTGTCACTTGAAAAATTGTCTTTAAATATTTGGGGGAGTATGTTTTGGTCAAAAACGGGTAGTCAAAAATTTATCTTCCCAAATTGTTGAATTAACCATGGTATATACACACAATGGAGTACTATGCAGATGTTAAAAATAAGGGAGATCTCTAATGAATGGATTTGGAATAATTTTCAGGATCTGCTGTTGAGTGAATAAACAAAGTATAAAAGACCATCTGTAATATGCTACCCTTCTTGTAGGCAAGAAATGGATATAAGAAAATAACCATGTATCTGCTCATTTGTACAAAAGATATGGGAAGGAAACCAGAAACTGAAGAGACTGGTTACCTGTGGGGTCTAAGTGATAAATGCATGGGAAAAAAGGGAAGAATGAGAATGAGGTAATAGGGATAAGGAGGCAGTGACCTTTCTCAGAGTTTTATTTTTGTGTATTATTTTATCTCATGCTTTTAAAGCTCACAGCTCATGGCTTTAAGAGCATGTGCTGCCAGAGCTCCCAGTGGTCAAATCTGGGGCAAGTTGAGAAACAAAATAAATAAAAACATTAATGGATTTTAACTCATAGAATAAAATAAGTATATATTTGTCCATACTGATATCAATTAAATGAATAAATAAATGGAAGATAAGGGGGTAGTTTTCCTTACTGAAGGATTCGAATTCATGTAGAAGGAAGGGGTAAAACACAAAATCATCATTAGGCAAATATAACAGTGATACTTACTGGTAAGATCCACCAATGGATAACAAAGACAGCAGGTGATCATTTGAGGAGGTGCAAGATATTGGCATAGTCTCAAAAATGTTTACCAGTTACAAAGGGAAAAAATATTGACTTTATAGTAGAGAAACCAATCAAATATCACCTTAATTGTGTAATCAGGATTAATATGAATGGTAATAAGACATACGGGCATGATGTACCTCCTGATATGATGCACTGAGAAGGGTACAACATGACTTCTTATTATTCATGCTCAAACTACATGAACTCACTCTGGTCAGGAGGAAACATCAGACAAATCCAAATTGAAGCTCATTCTGCAAAATAACTGCCCAGTAATCTTTAAAGTTCTCCAGGTCATGAAAAACAAATAGAGGTTGAGGAATTGTTGCATATCAGGGAGGACTAAAGAGAAGTAACAAATGAATGCAAGGTGAGACTCTGGAACAGAAAAAGGACATTAGTGCAGAGACTGGGAAAATTTGAATAGGATATGTAGTTAATAGTATTTTACCAATCCTAATTTTCTGGTTTTGATTATTGTACTATGGTTGTGTAAGATTAACATTAACATTAAGGGAAACACTGATGGGTATATGTGAACTTTCTAATATTTTTACAATTTTTCTGCTAAACTTCCCTTCTGCAGATCTTTTGTCTTATCTCTGAGGGTAAGATTCAACTGGTTTGCAAAGGGAGGAACTTAGTTCCCAGTCTAGTGACTATTTCCATAGGCACATGCCTTTATTAGTTATATCTACAGTGGGCTAGTAATCTACAGATTTGTAAGTCTGTAAAAAAATGATCCTGAGTCACTTGACCTACAGCCTCAGAGTTATGCTGTTTTTATATACTTCAAAAGTAGGCATTCTCTCTCTCAGCCTCTACTTGGGACTGTAGATGATGACACATGGTATGATCATGTATGTCAAATGGTAGAAAGCCAGGACAGTTACCATCCAGCAGCCTGAAATAGAGTATCACAGAGCTATTATCATGTCACCAGGATCCTCTTGTTTTCTATCTCTGAACAGCTCCTTAACTACTGTTGCAGACAATAAAAACCTTGGTTGCCCCTTTAACTCACAGGATAATTTATGTCTTCTGTCAGTGTTCTCTTGGCAAGGGTTTGTTTTACCGCAAGCAGAAGGAGAAAGAATTACATGTTGAAATAGTACAGGCAGCACATGTTTAATAACAACATAAGACCTAACACCATAAAAACCCTGGAAAAAAACCTAGGGAAAAACCATTCAGGACATAGGCATAAGCAAGGACTTCATGACCAAAACACCAAAAGCATTGGCAACAAAAGCAAAAATAGACAAATGGGACCTAAT